>JAHBCN010015032.1:0-21541 GCA_019359885.1 Listronotus oregonensis
AGTTTGTTAGGGTCGAGAATTCTAGTCCCAAAAAAAAAATAGAATTATGGAAGTCCGACATCACTGTACAATTCAATGCGCTAAATCCAAAAAGCCTTTTTCCCTATGCCCGTTTACTTTTTTGCGCTGCATTCGTGGATAAGATTGTTCTACAGTACTAGGCTTTTATTAACTTTGAAACTTTCTTGGGTTATAGTGATTTAGTATTAAAAAAATTCTGACTCCATTTTTATTAATACTTACCAGACTAAATTCCGGACTGGACCTAGTTTTCAAAGGCAAAGCAGGACACTTGGAACGCATTTCAAAAGTAAGAGGTGGCAAATGCTTAATGAACAGGTAAGGGTCAAATGTTTCCCATGTATCCTCCACAACCTCAACATGTTCAGGCTGAGCATCAAGTCTTTCATGTTCTTGAGGAGTAGCACTGGTTATCATGTTGTTATCATCTTGAATGTTGCAGTTGTATATGTTTGCGTAATCATATACCACATTTGCTTGAATTAAAAATAAATAAAACTTATTAGCTGTTTTACCAAAGCAAAGACATTTTAAGGTTATTCAATACTTTAATGTTATAAAATTATTTAAAACTCTTTTATAAAATCCAAGATATTCCACTTATTTACTTCTGGCACACTTTATAAGTAGAGCACAGACCATGGACATTACACAGGGGGTAGTTATTTGTGTAACGACCATGGTGCACTATTGTAATGTCTAAAGGGCTGTAAAATGCAGTTTATTTTGCATGTTTGCATTTAGACATCATTGACGCAACTTGAGAAAATAGATTAAACATTAAGAAACCCAATATTTTATTAGATATACACACTTAACAATAAATAGCCATTAGATATAATGTCAATCAGGATATTATATAAAACTACTCAAAACAATATAAAATTGATAGCTTATACTAATCTTTTCACACATTTTTTTTTAAATAATAAATTAGTACCCAGTCCTTTAGGTTCAGAGACAACTTAGGAAATAACTTAAGAACGTATGTGTGTGGGCGAGAGGGGGTTTAGATTAACAAGCAAAGCACTTTAACAGGAAACAGAAAAATCCGGAATTGCAGATCATGCAAACAGGACATCATATAATGGGAATAGAAGCTTAGACCTTATTCTGAAAGCTCTAATGGGAAAAAAATGGTTGAAACAAGACAAACCCACAATGTATTATTTAGCCATTTAGGAACATATAGACACCATTAGTAGGTAAAAGTGGAGCGTGGTTTTAAGGCCAGGTGTACAAGATATGTTTTAATTCTAGACATTTTCTAAGGTACTATTTTTTACCAAATTGGAGTTATTTCTATGTTACCATACTCTAGTTCCTCATCGTTCTTGGCTTGTAATTGTAGATCAATATGTGATATCACATATTAAACTGAGGATAGAAATCCAAACAGGGATATTAAAGAAACATGTGTATTATATTTCTGCTTGAAGATAAAATTACTTTAAAGGCACATGGTCATGTTTTAAAAACGAATTTCAGTGGTATCACTAATAAATTCAATACAGTTACCTAACTGGACACAACAATTGCAAACAATAATCTACAATATTTTAATACATTTTTAGGCAGATCTGTTCTAAAGTCTATCTGAATGGGATGTGAGAAATTATGAATAAACCCAAATTCTAAAAGGTATATATTTAGGTTGCCTTTTAAATTAAAGCAAATGTGATTTTTAATATTAGTGGGGTGAATGTTTTGTTTCTATTATACTTATAGGCGTGCATTATGGAAAAATGTATGTAAAAAAAACTGGTATTTTTCTTTAAAACTCATGAATGCAAAGTGCAATAAATATAAAAATATTTTTGTTTAAGTTACATATTTGTGACAGTTGTCACATTTTTATGAATATTGTAAAAAAAAAATAATTTTTTGTAAACCATATAATTTTTGTATATTGGTTAACAAATAGCATATGTAAGACAATGGCCACTCTTAACAGATGTTATATTTTTAACAGACATAATTTTTGACACATATCTTTTATTTTATATTACACATGTAAAAAATTTCTTTCACATTTTTTTTTTTTTTTGTAAAAAATGTCTTGTGTTGTTCATGTATCATTTGGTGTTTATTATATAAACTTACCAATATTTACATCTTTTGCCATTTCTTCATCTAGCAAATTGGTAAATTCCTGTGTTGTGACATTGTTAAGTTCAGAGATGTCTATTTGAAGATCAGGTAGTCGGTTTTTAAAGGAGGATATTCATAAAACATGGATTCACAGAGTTTATCAGTATACATTCCATATTTTTGGTACTCCAGCTTTTCTTTTCAGTAATGTTAAACTGCATCTTGTTTGTAAAATCTTCAACGGAAAGGGTTTCCGGATAGGAAATTATATTTGTGGTTGTATCTAACTCAATAGAACTAGAAAAAAAACTTAATTCATATTAAAGCACAATTTTTATTTATTAATTTAGGTTTCATTGTAATGAAAAGTTTGAATGTATTCAAACTTTTTTTTTACCTGTACTCTACTTCTTTGGGTAGCCCACTGTCAAGAATATTTTCTTGGGATCTCTCATAGTGCTGCTGGTGGCATAAAACTCATAATACTTATTTGGAGTTATAACATTACCCTCATTTGTAACCGTAACTATACTAGTTATGTTGTCACAACCGGACTGTCATTGGGTTGATTATATAATTCAGGCACCACTTGAGCTTGATAGTTCTCCTTACATTCCTCAGAGACCTAAACAAAACAATTATCTTTTATGAAATGCAAAATAACGGCTAAGTAATCATAAAAATAAAATGCTAAAATAGCAGAAATCCCATTGAAATAAAACTTAGCAATATTTAGTCTTGCCTTTACTATTTATTTAAAAAACGTTATGTTCCTTATTTGCACCTGGAAAACTAATTAAGATACTAATGTTTGGTAGGGTTTAGTAGAGGTTGTAAAGAAACATTACAATTGAAGCAGGAGTGTTTAATGACAAGATTATAACTGAAAAAAATGTTGCTCTCTCTTTTTTAAAGAAAAGCCCTAACATTAAAACTGACGGGAAAAATTTAAAGAACAATAATTTAGGACAGAGAAAATTATAGGGCAGAAAATCAACTTTTGTTAAAAGAAAATTATTTTTTTCAACCCCGGAGAAAATTCTAAGTTTCAATTTTTTTTTAATCAAATTCCAAATTTCGCAAAAATATCTGCATTTTTTTTTTTAAATTTTAAAAGGGATCTGAAATATTTGCATAGAAAATTGTTTTAACTGGCTATGACTTTTAGAAAAACAGATAATTTTCGAAATTTGGGATTTGACAATAACATTTGACCAAATTCACGCAAAAATACAAATAGAGAATTTGTTTTTAAAACAGATTTTTATATAGCAGCGCTGAAAAAAAAACAATTTTTTTCAAATTCCAAAATGAATTTTTTTTTTACCAAAGTTTTCCCAATAGCATTTACTGGGTGTAAGTCTCACGTTTTTTTTTTTAGATAATTTTGAGATTCCTAGACCCGCCATTGTTTAGAATGAGAGAGGTCAATACAGGTGGGTGATTTAAAAACAAAAATGAGAAAAGATCACATGAAACCCTAATGCAAAATAACAAATTATATTAACAAACCATTTCTTACCTCTTTCCCTTTTCCAGTCACATTAGGTTTTTGGAAATTTTTTTTCCACAAGTTTTGTACAGTAAGTACCCGGACTTGGAAACCCCAAGCCTTACTTACACCTTTTCTGCTTTTTTAAGGGGTAAAACCTAGAGTTGCATGATTGTTTCTCTAGTAAAAAAGACCCTTGAGACGGGGCCGTCATTGGTGATATGGCATTTCTTCATTGAAAGGGGTTTTTTCCATTAAATAGTTACAACCCCACGCAGTAAAGTGGTTTTTTTTCAGGGAATAATCATCGATAATCTTTAAAAAAATGTCAGGGAGTGGGTATTACATAATCAAAAAAACTATAAAAAGGTGGACATGGGGCAAAAAAGGGGAGGGGGACAAGAGTTTAAAATTTTGGGAAAAAATTTTGCCAACAACAAAGAGATGGTATTTCCTTTTTGAAAGTGTTCATTTAAGGCAATAGAAAATTTAATGGGACACCCCTGTTTTCAGGGGATTTAAAAAATGACGGGTTTTTTTTTTTCATAGAAAGGCCGTTTCGGGGCCCTTAAAATATGTCAGGTGAGTAGATAACCAAAAAAAACCCCAAAAAGGCGGAAATGGGGGTAGATACAAAATGGGTAGCAGGGGGGGGAAAAAATTTGGGTAAATGGTTGTGAACGTTGATATGGCATTTCTCTATTGTAATGTGTTTATTAAATGCCAATAGTTACCCCCCTCCCACAGGCGGACACCCTAGTGGATACAGAGGGTAGTTATAAGATAAGGGGTGAAAGTGGGTTTTTTTTTTCACGAAAAAGTCGTCATCGATGATATCCTTAAAAATATGTCAGGTAAGTAGGTATTTATCAAATTTAAAATTAAAATTCTAAAAGTCGGTGTGTTGAATACAAGGCGGGTGGCAACCCCAGGTAAAAAATTGAGTGAAAGTCTGTCATCAGTGATAACACTTCTCCATTGAAATGTGTTCATTTAATGCCAATATTACCAAAGCTTCAGATGGCCCACCCAGGTGGATACAGGGGATAGTTATAATGTTCACATTGCAAGGGGAAAAGTTCCACATCACAGATGACGGCCAAATCTCGGCTCCATCTCTTGGACTAATAGTTTTATGTAGAACTTGTAAATTAAGTATATAAAGGCTGCAGAGTAAACCAAGTGTACATGTAGTTGTGAATAAAGTGTGAGCTTGTTTTCCCCTCCCTTTTTTTTTAAGGTGGCAACCAAAATCTTTATTTATTAGAATAATATACAATTTTTTTGATGTCTATATATGGAATTGTTTGTTAAAGTTGACGACACACACAACTAAAATATTTATTACCCGCGACGGTTTTTAAACAAAAACAAGCTGTACCGAATAGGAAAATTTATTAAGCGCCATTTTGGGAGAACTTAGATGTAATTTTGACTTTCCAATGCATAATTTAATGTAGAGATGAATACAAATAAAATGGGATCTTATAAAACCGTACTCAACATTTTTTTTTAAAAAAATAGAATATCTAATTAAAAATTTAATATTACTTAGCCGAAATTGTCCAGACTTCAAAAGTGAAGCATAAGGCAATTTTTCATGCAAAATGGAAGATTATTAATGCTTCCTTTTAGTGGTTATTGCAGTTTTTTTTAAAACAATATTTCAAAGTTCTGTTACAATTGTAAAAACAAATTGTGGGTGAAATTTAACTTAGCAGGTCTTTATTTAAAAATAGGCTTCTCCCGTGATTTTCAAAAAATTTTTTTATTAAAAATTTTTATTACTTAAAATTTGTTTTTTTTATGGTTCAGGGAATTTTTCAAACTGCTTGATTGATTTTTACCATTGGACTGAGGGTTTAGATGATTTAATATATCAAAATAAAAGGGTTTTTTTTTTTAAAACTGTTTTTTATTAAACCTTCCCTGTTAGTCTGAAGGAGTAAAAGGGGTTTCAAATAGGGATCAACCCCATATGATTTTTTGTGGCCGATACCGATATATCGGCGGTATATTTTATTATGGATATTTACTGAAAGAGAAAAATTGTTTAAAATTTAAAAAAAAAAACAATACAAATACAGGATCGACCAATATGATTTTCTGGGGCCCGATACATATAAGCATGGCCGATATCGGCTGATACTGGTATATCGGCTATTTTTTTTATTATAAATATTTTGTGCGAAAATTAACAAAAGTTGATCAATATTTGAGAAATTAAACAAAAAAACAATACAAATATAGCTTTCCCGTTTAACATGAACACCTTAGTACAAACTCGATGTTTGATGAATCCCCGAAATTGGCATCGTACGGCCCATACGACGCGCGAATTCGTCCCTTGATCAATACAATTAGCCCCCAACTCATTAGAAAATCAATGCTCAATCATAGATTTAGGGCCCAGTTTTTCTGTGAATCCCCCTGTAAAGGGGTGATTGGTAAGTCGAGGCGAATAATGAAGGCCCAAATTTTTTAATTCTGAATCAAAAACCAAAATTTTTTTTAAAAATTTTTCCTGTTTCCAAGATATTTCACCATAAAGTTTTGGAAAAAAAAAAATTTAATCACATTGTGGGTGTCGCAATTTAGTTGGCGCTTTTAAACTATTATGTCATATGAAACTTTTTGACCTTTATCAAAACTTAGACTCTTGTCAATCTGTTATTGAAAAAATCACAGGAAAATAAAGTTCACTAACAAAGAATCGGTGATATTGTTTATGTATATCGGTATAACATAATAATTATTAAGTTTGCAAAAGGCTAACTTTTGACAACGTTAAAATTTGATTTCTTATGACATAATAGTTTAAAAGCGCCAACTAAGATTAGCGACACCCACAATGTGATTAAATTTTTTGCCAAAACTTTATGGTGAAATATCTTGGAAACGGGAAAAATTTTTTCAAAAAAGTATTCTTGGTTTTTGATTCAAATTAAAAAATTCGGGCCTTCATTATTCGCCTCGACTTACCAATCACCCTGTATACAGGGCGATTCACGAGAAAATGTCAATACTTCAGGTACATAATCGGGGTCCAAAAATAAACATAAAAGTCTATACAAAAATGGGTCCGCAAGGCCTTCGTTTCCGAAATACAGGGTGTTAAAGTTTTTATTTAATTTTTCCATTTTTAAATAAAATCTATGATAAAGTAAATTTTGGGAGTAAAAATTGGTATCCGGGGATTTTTGAGACGGATTCGAACCTAATCTTAGTACCGCTATTACTTGTAGGGGGCGCCACCTACATGTCTTTTTTACTATTTTGAACATTCACAACTGTTTGGTACGACCCTGTATTACATTTTTAAGTAAATTAAATAACCGTTTTCGAGATATTTGGATTTAAAACAATTACGACGCATTTGATTTTATTATAGCAAAATTTTTAAAAAAATAAAACAAAATATATAATTAAACAATATGTATTTTAACTTTTAATAAAATTATTGATTATAGATCAATCAGTGCAGAAAGCTTCAAATATTTTTCTTGTTTGTCATCTTTTAGACAATAAAACACAGTTAATAATATTATTAATTATAAAATTAACCTAAATGAAAACAGAGTCTTGGGGTTGGATCTGGATTTGGACTGATTTTCAATTAAAATGGTCAGGGAGAAACTGAAAAACTCCTCCTAAATGACTTGACCAATTGTTATGAATCGAATTTTGTGAATGTTTGTAAATTTTTATATATATATATATATATATATATATATATATATATATATATATATATATATATATATATATATATATATATATATATATGTATGTATATATGCATTTGTTTATTTAAATGTTAATAAAAAAATATGTTAATAATGAATAATTTCCAGATGTTTTACTGTTTTGAAAATATGAATATTAAACAACAAGGGCTGAAAGTTGAATTATCTGCTTTTTGTGTTATTATTTTTTTTATTAAAAGTTCGCAAAATTTTTATTATAAAAAAAAATTGTTAAAAAATGAAAATTTTAAAAAACTGTTTTGGAATGTAATTGCTGATGGTGTTTTCTCCCTGAAAAAATATACAAACCTAAATTGCATGATCAAGTGGAAAATAGAGGGGTCCACTTGAGGTGATCTTACCCATAGGTATATGTATATAAGGTCTTTTTTTACCCAAGTAACATTAAAAAAACACCTTCTATAAGACCGCTTACCTTAAAAGTGTACACTATTTTTGAATAACAAACATAGCTATATTTTGATTTGATATTGTAAATCAAGTAAGTACTGCAGTATAAACAAATACTTGTTTATAAAATGCATAAGGAGTTACAGTTAAATTACTGTACAAACTGCTATTAATTATTGATTTTTTTATTATTTATCTAAATGAAAGCTATCGCAGGAATTTAAATTCCATTACATCTTGGTGTTATTCAAGGGATTGTTTGACAAGGTATTATTATAAAATAATTTATAACTACTCAAAAGCATTCCCGCCCTGTTAAAATATAAACAAACATTTGATTTACTACAATGTTATTGTCATTAAAAGTTCTTAACATATTTAAGACCCAGTTAATATATGTATAACACAAAATAGAATAGAAAAAAAAATGTTTACAAACACCGAAAAGCGGTAGCCCCAATGTCCAAAATTCTCTTTACAGCTTTGAAATTACTGTGTATCAGGTAAAACTTAAAAGAGTGTTTATTTTGGCTTACCTGGATAAAGAACCAACCTAACTTAATCACTTTTTATAACTACATCTGATATTCAAGTATTTTGAAAAAATAAATTAATAAACTGCAGATTATCAAAATGGCTGCCCACGCGATTTCTGATTGATATTTTGTCTTGCACTTGCGCGCAGTGTTGTCAGACTTACTACACTGGTACCTTCGAGCATAAACCTGTTAGAGGCATCCCTGCCGTTCGGCAATGCGAACAAGCGGGTGAGAGATAAAGAAAAATCGGCCACCTACCTTTTTTCACACTCTAACGAGCTGATTGATTGGTGAGAGGTTTATATATATCTCACTCAGCGTGCTGATTGGTTGGTGGGCTACATACCAATCTCACCTACTAATCAGCACGCTGGAGCAACATAGAAATGTAGAGGCCCAATATTCTTTCTCTCTCGCACGCTTGTGGCAGTGTCGAGCGGCAACTCTGCCTCTAGCAGATATATGCCAAAGGTTGGTAATATATCTGTATTTTTTTAAATTTATCTTTGTATACAAGCAATTTATTAATTGGTGTCCACATTGCAGGTACGGAAATACGAAAATTATATTAAAACAATAAAAAATGGCATTGGCTTGTGATATCCCTATATGTGGCACTTATTAGCTTTATCATATTTTTAATATTCATTTCAAGGTTTTTAGTTCAATTTTTTATTCCTTGATTTTGGAAAAAATTTGCAAATTTGAAAACCGGTACAACTAACAACTAACAAAAAAGAGTAAGTCGATTTTCGGCATATTATATTTTACTCTCATACATAGTATCTTATTTAAATTGAACATAAAAGCTGTGCACCGTTTCCAACCTTGTTTATGCGTTCTGTTTAGCTGGTGACCTACAAAAACTGTAAAATACAGATCGCCGTTTGAATAATAGTAGGTATTAACCCCAAAATACTGACCCCAGTATTCTGGGGTATTAACTCTTACCAAAATGATCGTTCCTGTACCAATTGAATAACCAAAAATGGAAAGAGTATACCTATTTGGGAAGCAGCCTTTTGCCACTAGGCCGTGATGATAAGTACGCGAAAGAGAAAGAAGAATAGCAGTATAATAACCATTCCCTCTCGCTTCACGTGTCTGATTGGTCCCTACGCCATGAACCAATCATGAACGTGGAGCGAGAAAAAGGTTATACTGCTATTCTTCTTTCCTCTGCCTCTTATTCCTTTTGTATTTTGTGCTCTGCCTTTAGAAGGTGGATGCTCGAAACTACACGCTCAAAACAATCGGAAAAAAAAGTTTAATTATCGTACACCTGGCAATACTGCTTGCGCAACTCCATCGGTGGGCTGTTCGAGTTTCAGAATTTTGGCACAAAATACGAAAGGGAAAATTTTGGTTTTTGGAACCATTTATGTCCATGTTGCAAGCACAGAATAAAAAATGGTTGTTGCAAGTTGCAAGGATACCTCGAAACCACAGTTTTGGTACAACTTTATAATTAAACCAATCACAGGTCGTATAATGCGACTGTTGACGGGTGGAGTTAAAATTCGCAGGGAAAGTTGAATTATTAAAAATAAAATTATAGTGGGGGAGCATAACTCCCTAAATACCCCAGTTCGTTTTTTTGTAAAAAGGTATAATAGTTAGAGTGAAGTTATCCATAAAAGGCCAGCCATAAAATGTTCTCGATGGTGCAGATTGTGCCGCCCGGCCTACTACCTAATTCCAGACCAGTTTTTTAAACAAATTAGAATAAAAATATATTTTTATAGAAAAATTAATATTTATAGAGGGTGTTCCTAAAAGGTCTGTACAATGTAAATTTTGTCAAAAAATTATGTTAATTTTAGACATAAAATACTTAAAGATGTTGTTAAAAAAAAAAAATAAACGCAAAGAAAAAAACAATATTAAAAAAAATTGTTTAAAAATAAACTACTTGAAAAATTTGCCGTTTTAAAGTTTCCTTGCCTTGCAAAATTGAAAAAAAATATCATAAAAAATGACGTTTTTTTAAAGTTTGATAGCTAAGACCTTCTTGTGATGCTTCCAAAAAAATATAGAAAAGTTCTTTAAACCTAAATAACTAAATGGCGTCTACTGTGAGTGCTGGCAAGCCTCGAAAACTGAAAAAAAAATCATATAAAAATGACGATTTTTTAAGGTTTGACAGCCAAGACCTTCTTGTGTTGCTTCCAAAAATATAGAAATGTTCTTTTAAACCTAAAGAACTAAATGGCGTCTACTGTAAGTGCTGGCAAGCCTCGCAAAATTCAGAAAAAAAAAATCATATAAAAAATGACGTTTTTTTAAAGTTTGACAGCTAAGACCTTCTTGTGTTGCTTCCAAAAAAATATAGAAATGTTCTTTTAAACCTAAAGAACTAAATGGCGTTTACTGTGAGTGCTGGCAAGCCTCGCAATATTGAAGAAAAAAATAAATCATATAAAAAATGACGTTTTTTTAAAGTTTGACAGCTAAGACCTTCTTGTGTTGCTTCCAAAAAATATAAAAATGTTCTTTTAAACCTAAAGAACTAAATAACGTTTACTGTGAGTGCTGGCAAGCCTCGCAATATTGAGAAAAAAAAATCATATAAAAAATGACGTTTTTTTAAAGTTTATCAGCTAAGACCTTCTTGTGTTGCTTCCAAAAAATATAGAAATGTTCTTTTAAACCTAAAAAACTAAATTGCGTCTACTGTGAGTGCTGGCAAGTCTCGCAAAATTGAGAAAAAAAAATAAATCATATAAAAAATGACGTTTTTTTAAAGTTTGACAGCCAAGACTTTTTTGTGTTGCTTCCAAAAAAATATAAAAATGTTCTTTTAAACCTAAAAAACTAAATGGCGTTTACTGTGAGTGCTGGCAAGCCTCGCAATATTGAGAAAAAAAATAAATCATATAAAAAATGACTTTTTTTTTAAAGTTTGACAGCTAAGACCTTCTTGTGTTGCTTCCAAAAAAATATAAAAAATTTCTTTTAAACCTAAAAAAAAAACGTTTACTGTGAATGCTGGCAAGCCTTGCAACATTGAGAAAAAAATAAATCATATAAAAATGACTTTTTTTTTAAATTTTGACAGCTAAGACCTTCTTGTGTTGCTTCCAAAAAAATATAGAAATGTTCTTTTAAACCAAAAAGAAATAAATGGCGTCTACTGTGAGTGCTGGCAAGCCCCCCGCAAAATTGAAAAAAAAAAAATAAATCATATAAAAATGACTTTTTTTTAAGGGTTTGACACTAGAGGTGTAAAAGTAACGAAAAAGAGCGTACCCGTATGTATTCGTTACTATATCAATTAGTACTCGTTACTATCGTATCGTTACGTTACTCGTTACTTCTGATACCTCATAACATGCTATGTTATGTTAGAGGAACAAAATCGAGTCGTATTGCGTCTGCGTACAGTATGACGTCGGGGTTGTGAAAACATACTAATGCATTACATACCAAGCTGCGTAAGGTGTATTTTTTCACTTGTTCTTTTTTTAAACCAGAATTGTGTTTAAGTTATTCTTAAATTAGTTTGATTTAATAAGTAAAGTGTATTAACTACAAGTAAACTGTTGACGGAATCTACCAAATTTGCAATGGATTTACTATTTTGAAAATTTTAATCGTAAATCTTATGTTATATTACAAGCAACAAATAGATGTCGAAAGTTATTTATTATCAATGAAATTTACACAACATTCTATTAATAAATCAACATTAAAATAGTTTTGGTTAGAATGAAATTAATCACAAAAGATGAAATAAACCATGTTTTAAACAAAATAAAAACAACAAAAAAATCTTTTGTTCCTAGAATTAAAAAAAAAATTAAAAAAAAAAAATAAAAACATTTCAAAAAAAAACTAAAACAACAAAGAAAATTTTTTTTTTTGTAAAATGAAATTGAACCTAAAGCGCCGCAATTGTTATGGGCAAGCATTAACATTTAACATCGGCGACTTGCTCGTCGCGCCATATCAATAAAAAATCATAATTAAATAAAAACATTTTATGTCAGGAATTTCTGGTTTTATTTAAAAAAAAAATCTTCTTTTCTTATCCATTGTAGCAAGAAAATTAAACTGAAAAATTTAAAAAAATTAAGTGTAAATAATAATATATGAGATATAAACAATTAAAAATTTTAAAAATTAACAGCAAGAAACAATTAAATGCCATTGGAAACGTTTAAGATAAGAACAAATCAAAACTAAAAATACGCGGTAATAAAAAACAAAAACATACATATTTCTAATTTGTAAAAAATACTTTCATACCTTTTTTCTGTTCAAATTTTAAACTTTGTCTACACAAATACCTTTAATAAACGTTTAATACGTTTTTAAATTCACCAAAAGATTGCGTCCTGGAATTAAAACATACGATCAGCAAACGTTAAAACACGCATCAACTGTACTTGCGTGAACAGTATAATACGAAAAATGCAGTAACGAAATGCATGCGGGTAAAAATGCATTCGTGTGTAACGGTTTTGTTACTCGGTACTAGATGGCGCACCCGTTACTCAGTACCGAATACATACGGTTTGTTACACCTCTATTTGAAAATAGATAACCTAACTTTAGATATATAATGGCTAATCGCATTTAAGGGGAAGTTTACGACCTCGCGCACTAAACAAACGATAGTGTCATTAAGCATGCGTATTTAATAAGCAGGACCATTGCCGAACTCAGAAATTTGTATGTCATTAATTAATTTATATTCATGAAATATATTTTTTATATATTTAGAGACTAAATTCTTTTATTTTGCGTTTCTATACATATATACATTTTGTTAGGTAGTAATATAAACAATGAGGTAACAAAATTAATATTGCAAAATTTAAATAAAAAAATAGGGGCTAATAAAAGGTAGGGTAAATTTCAAGACCCAGTTTTTATACCGCCATAAAATGGTTTGGAAACTGTTAGAATTTATTAAACGCGGTGTCGACTTTAAAGGTTTTTTGTCAGTTCCCAAAAAAGAAATTTGAACGCTTTCTATATATTTAAAGGGTTTTGCTTTGCTTGGGGATCAGTAAAGGGATCGTGAATACACTGTCACCTGTTGTTTAGGAATGGGTTTTTTGACTGGACTTGCATATGGCCGTACAATAAACGGTTTTTTTCGATAATGGAACAGACTTATAAACAGAAGGGTAAAAAAAAGTTTATACAAATAACGATAACTCTTTTCCCGCTTACACTTATGATTACGATAGCGATAAAAGGATATTCTAAACATCTTAAATGTATTGATACAAAACGAGCATTTATTTTTCTAGAGGCAGCCTTGCCGTTTGGCAGTGCGAAAAAAAAAAAAATCATATTCTTTCTTTCTTGCACAAATGATCGTTTTTCCCGGCGGCAAAATGCCTCTAGTAGGTATATGCTCTGAGGGAATATGTTTTATGTTGTAATCTCAGAGGTTGTAATCGAAAGAAAGAAAAGACTTAAGGTGTATTTTGGCGTCCTGGCGTCTTTAAGACACGCCAAGAAGCAGCTTTAAAACGCTACGTCATCAATTTTAAACGCGAAAATTAATTTACTTGACAGTTTAACAGCTGTCTGAAGTCGAGCATATAACCTAGCTTTTTTAAATATTATTGTTTTTTTTAAACGTGATGAATCGAAAAACATTATATTGTACATTATTATTTTGAATAAAATTGGAAAACCCACCAGACACCACAGACCAAAAAAGTTTATTAAAAGGGGGGTTATAGGGGTTATATTTTTTAATTTTTCAATCCCCGCTTTAAGCACAAATTTTGCTGGCGGCGTGCCTGGAGATTTCATTCATAAGTGACCCCTTTGTTTTGACCCAGACATTATCAAAAAAATCATATAAGGGGAAAAAGGGATAAAAGGGATAAATTGGGACTGATAAACAACATTGTACGGAGCCTTGCAGTTTCGACCAGTGGCGTATGGTTTATGTTGTGCTTCTCTGTGGATTGATACACAAGCTGAAATATTAATTTTTAAATCGTTCTAATTATGGTGATCCTTTTGTTTTAGTTTATTAAAAAATATTGATTAGCAACATAAATAGTTATAAAATATTTATTCTAAAAAACATAAAATATTTATGTATATTGGTTATTTAAAAAAATTACTTTTCTCCTATAAATTTGTAATAATATGGACCACAAATTAATAAAGTTAATTAAACTGTGGGGATACTTTTTATTATATACGGTACACAAAAATAACATAAAATATTAGATATAAGGCAAAATAAAATTATCTACTTATTCCTAAGATAATATACAGTGTCAACTATAAAGTCTCCGCATCAAATGCAGAAAATTTTTTTCCCAATTAATTCGGGTATTTTTTTTTGCCAAAAGTTTTGTTTGAAAAATAATGCCAAATAATGTATACAGGGTGCCACAGATTCGAGGCATGCATGTAGATCTGAATGGCAGATATGGTCGGTTAAATTATGGCAAAGTTGTGTATTTTTTTACGTAACTAACCGTATCCACTTTAGGAAAGCTGCATAATTCCGAGTACTTTTAGATATTCGAAAAAAAAAAAAATTGAAATTTGACGATTGTCTTTATATTTTTTCTGATTACATTTAAAAGAGATAAGTGGAAAGCAAAAGATACTTTCTCGTGGTCACTTTTAAGCTCTACAAAACAGCTTTAAGAGATTTTCCGCACGACGTTTCGTTTTTCGTTAAATCATCAGAATTCTTATTTTTTTAAATACGGACCTGGTTTTTTTATTTCATTTTTTGAACCTCTTATTATTTCAATAAATAAAATGTGAAAGTAACACTTAATATTTAACAAAGCTTCTGATGAAACGCCCTAAAAGAAATGTTGTGCGTTCCTGGTCTAATCCCATTAGACTTATGAAAAATATGTTTATTTAACAGAAAATATTAAGTGTTATACATCATTGTAATTGGGATTATAACTGCTCAGAACAAATGAAATTCAATTGAATGCCGCCGTAATTTAAAAAAATAAAGTTGATGATGCTTTAACGAAAACGAAACGTCGTACCAAAATCTCTCTCAACGCTGTTTTGTAGAGTGGCCATGAAAATTGTCTTCTTTTATTTTTCCATATCTTTAAATAACGTCAGAAAATAAAACGAAATCGACAATTCCTTGCTTTTTTTTCCGGATACCTGAAGTAGCCCGGAATTTTACACCTAAATGCGCAACTTTTCAATAATTTAACTGACTTTGTATCTCCGGTTTCCAAGATCCCCATGCATGTACTTGAATCTGTGGCACTTGTATAAGGATGATCACGACTTTTTTAGCTGTCAAATTTGTTTTTTTTTCAGAAAATCGCAAATGAAGCATTATATTTCAAAATTTCTCAGAAAATTGTATTGCATGTTGCAAAATATATTTTCGGGGACAGCTAAATTGATTGCAGCGCTCGCTGTGGTCAAACTTTTCGATAAATCATACACCCAATTATCCATGGATATGTCGTCTTCATCCCTAAAAGTTAATTAAATTTAAAAATAAATACGTGAAAACCTTTAGAAAAACTTTTGCTGATTTTGTAAGACCATATTAAATTACATACAATTTTCACTTTCCTAGGGAGTCTCAAGTAGAGTGCGGAGTCAGAGCTAAAAAATACAGTTATATTAATTAAGTTAAAAATGAATAGGTCAAAAAGATGTACTTGTTTTAAACATAAAAGTTTCCTAAACGTTATTAGATAGGGGACCTACACCAAAGAATGATGCATTTTTAAAATTGCGAACCAAAGTTTACGAAGATTCGTGTGAATATACTAAAAACGTTAACAATAATTTAGAATGTATTAGTCATAATAATTACCTTCCATCAACAGATTGATTGTCAAATATATGATAAAATTTTTGGGATGTTCTGGCAGGCCTTAAATATTTGCTATTGTTTGCCTTAATCAAACCTCCTGTGGATCAAATGGTCTGAGCATAGCACAGGGTGCTGGGTAAATGTTGTCCTCTTCAATTTGCCAAGAGAAAAACCAAATACTTCTTGTTATTGATCTGAGGGAAACCTAAAATATTAGAAGATCCTTTGTATAATGTATACTTTTTTCCCACAATAGATATTATAAACCTTACTCACAAACTAATAAATTCGATAATATTCTCTAATAAAAATAATAAAACAAGTACAATGCATAAATAAACCTTTTTCCTTCGGCTATTGTAAATCTACGCCACTGACCTTTGGTAAAAAAACATCGCCTCGCAAACAGAACCTAACTTACTCTATGAAAGACACACATCTTCGTGTAAATAGTCCAATTTTTTACACAAAACACATTCACGCACCATTTTAGAGTTTTTAATATAAGTTTGTAAATAGTTTTAACAGATAGTTTTAATAAAATAACATAAAAACACTTAAACAAATCCAGGGCAAAATTCGCCCGCACTACACCTGATCAGTTCATCTGATTAACGGACCTAGTTAAAATTACTACGTGCGTTGAAGCGGCATTGCCATATTCTGCCCGGCGAATTCCTTTGCGGGCGAAATGTAGCGCAATGCGAAACGTATTTAACCAAATAAAATAAATAAAAATGGTTTATGTAGCAAAATTATCTTTAAATTATTTATTTTTTAAAGCCAAATCTAGTAATCTATTTATTTTTATGCCCATTTTTTATTATAAATATAGAACTTAAAGGCAATTTCATTTAGAAATGTTTAAATTCACCTCAAGCTGGCAACAGATTTTATCGATTTTAGTTACGTTACGTCCTTTCCCAATGTCTGACCCTAAGTTCGTGTTTATCGTGGGGATTTGGCCGTAACATTCAGAGGAACTAGAGGAATTTAAGGGAGAAAGCTGACAATGGATAATATGTTTATTTTTGATTAAGAACAACATCTAAACAAAACCACTGGGAAAGTTTCACTGGTTCAAACCAGAAACCATAGTTTTTTTAACCAGTGTAATATATATTTTGAATAACACTGACAATGACGTTTTTTTTTTCATTCTAAACCGTTGTTAACAAAAATTCCCAAGGGGATCCAAAACAACGCGATCATCACTTGAAACTCGTACAAATGATTAGAGTTGTATGGTTTTGTCTGAAACCCAAGGGTAACATACCCGGCATTTTTTACTTTAGGTAAGTATTTCATTTAAATTAGGTGCTTCTTATGAGACGTAACGTAAGGAAAAGCAAAAATAATAATATATCAATTATGAATAAAAAAAATAACGAAATTTTATAGAACAGCAGTCGGAAAATAACCAACCCTAACTTCCCTTTTGGGATAATTTCCACAATGTTTGTGTATTTCTTGTTTATTAAAAAGAATAAGGTTTACATTTAGGTCTTTTATTTCATTTAATAATTTAGTACATTCTTTTAAAGGATCAAAATTATTAATTACTGGGCAGACCAGGCAAATTTTAATATATACAGGTCTCTCTAATTGAATGAAAAAAAGTACAATTTTATGCCAAAGTTCCTATTTGCTTTTTCTGTATTTGTTTAAAAAGAAATTAGATTTTTGGTTTCTTAAACTTACATTATCAACTTTTCAAGCTCGACATACTGTAGACACATAATATTTAACGGATACTGTTACAATGGATACCTAGGTACAAAAGGTTAGTAAACATTTTTAACCACTGTTATTCTGTCTCATGAATGTTTGTTATTAGTGAAAGTATATGCCTAAAAAGCAGTTATAAAAATTTTCTCTTTTTAATGAACAACCAGAATCTTAGGATTAGATTAAACTCATTTACACTATCTTGCCCTTCTTTTATCACAAAATTGGTGATAAGTACATGAAACTATCATTCAATGTTTGAAATTTATTTTAAAAAAGCTTGTTTTTATTTATTTACAAAGATTTTTGGTAAAAATACAAAACTCACAAAAATATCGACCATTTAAATAAAAGGCTTCTTTCCATATTATATCAGATGATATAAAATCCAATATGACACATTAATTTTAAATATTCTATGGTAGTATCGTTTAATAACCAACAATTTTGTGCAAAAAATAAAAAAACAGTGAATGCTTGAATTTGACATTTGATGATGTCAACTTTATAGATAGTAACAAAGAATTAAGTCCGGCTCTGACCTACTATTCATTGCGCAAACTCCGCGGGGCCAACCCTCCTATTCCCGCTGCCCTGCACACTTGGACAATTTTGTTCTACAGTATTGGGCTTCCATACACCTTTAAACTTCCTTGTTTTTAACACATATTCGAGAGCCTGTTCTAAACACAACAAAAAGAACCTTTCTGCAATTAGCAGCAGTCCAGTTAATATGCCTTTATGCAAATGCAAGTCTAGCAGCTCTATTTCTTGCAGAAATAAAGGATTTTTTTGCTGGTCTCCTACTGCATAACCAAGCCTGCAGTAATCTTCTTTGAATAGTTCGGCAGAAAATGTCTATCTATCTGGCCCATTTCAACCATTACGTATTGTCAGTAAATTCGAGTCTAAAGCCATCACAATAAATAATTGTAAGTGTTTAACTCAGAAGATTTGAAGATCGAAAATAGATTCGAAAAAAGAGAGAACTGAACTCTTAATATTTTAGTAGGTGTGAAAAAATTAAATGAAATATAATACAATAACTTTTTTAAAAATAATAGTGAATTAAATAAAAATATTAATAAATCAAATGTTCAAACAACCCCCCATTAACAGCTAAACAATATCCCAACTGATCATAAAATTCATTTCTAACGTTGCTAAGTTGATATTGCGAAATTTTATTACATTTTAACGAAATAGCGTTTTGTAGCTGGTATAGATTCTCAAATTTTACAGTTTTACAGAAAGTTCCACAGAAAAGTCATTCGGTGAAAGATCAGGTGACCTGGCTGGACAAAGTATCCGGTACCGTGGACCAATAATATTGCCGTCATTTTCCAGGTACTCTCTAACCATACGGGCATTATGGGCGGGGCACCAGATGGTACCAGATTATTTGATCTTTCCGAACAACTTCTTCCAAGGCGGGTCCAATTTGATTTTAAAATAAGTCCAAATAGGTTTCTGCTGTCAGGTTATAGTCCATAAAAAAGGGTCCAATGATATGGTGTCCGATAATTCCCACGAATACATTTGTTTTTGGGGACATTGTTTCCGAGTATGAACAAAACGATGTTCATTTTCTTGGCTCCAATACCGGCAATTCTGAACATTTGGTTCATTGTTGAGGGTGAACATTCATCGGTATAACAAATATTTCTTAAAAAGTTCCTATTGTTATTTGCTCTTTCCATTATTTCAAAATAAAGTGCCATTCTTCGCTCTTCATCTCCTTCTTGCAGCTCTTGATGTTTTGTTTTTGAATTTATACCAATAATATTTGCGTTTTTTCAAAGTGCGCAATACCGTTGTATGAGTTTATTTACCTCTTGCCCAAGAACCCTCGTACTAACCATTTTGTTTTCCTCCACACTCAGTAGAATATTAAGATCTCTGTTTTCTTTCTTCGGCTCTATTTTCGATATCCTGAGTTGAACATTTACAATTATTTATTACGGTACCTTTGGACTCGAACTTACTGTCAATACGTTTAATAGTTTAAATGGACGGAATGTGCTTGGTGGGGAAATAAACTAAAAACATTTCAGATACTGCTCTAAA
The DNA here is from genome assembly GCA_019359885.1 of Listronotus oregonensis. Taxonomy (NCBI): domain Eukaryota; kingdom Metazoa; phylum Arthropoda; class Insecta; order Coleoptera; family Curculionidae; genus Listronotus; species Listronotus oregonensis. The sequence goes on from JAHBCN010015032.1 coordinate 19,891, forward strand.
GCTGTTTCCCGCATAATGCCACTTAATTATGGATACTTTTTCGTCGATTGAATAATTATATTTTTTTTCAAATACCGATTGTCACTGATTTATTGACACTTTTCCTCATGTCAGGGACAATATTCTTTTTACTGGTGCCTGTTTGGTTTTGACCTCAACCGAAAATTTGGTAATTTTGCAATTACATTTAATTGAATAATTCAAGATTCGCTTATTAAAATTTTTGAAACTTGGCACGAGGGCTTGTTAGAATGATCTCTTCAAAAAGTTATTCTTCATTTTTTCTGTAAAATGTACAAGGGAGCAAATAATTCACCACTTTAAAATTTACATGGATTTCCTCAAGGAAGTTTAAAGGTGTATGGCAGCCCAATACTGTAGAACAAAATTGTCCAGGCGTGCAGGGCAGCGGGAATAGGGGGATTGGCCCCGCGGAGTTTGCGCAATGAATAGTAGGTCAGAGCCGGACTTCCATAATTATTTGTTACTATCTATAAAGTTGACATCATCAAATGTCAAATTCAAGCATTCACTGTTTTTTTTTTATTTTTTGCACAAAATTGTTGGTTATTAAACGATACTACCATAGAATTGTATGATGGTTTCATGTACTTATCACCAATTTTGTGATAAAAGAAGGGCAAGATAGTGTAAATGAGTTTAATCTAATCCTAAGATTCTGGTTGTACATTAAAAAGTGAAAATTTTTATAACTGCTTTTTAGGCATATACTTTTCACTAATAACAAGCATTCATGAGACAGAATAACAGTGGTTAAAAATGTTTAGTATCCTTTGGTACCTAGGTATCCATTGTAACAGTATCCGTTAAATATTATGTGTCTACAGTATGTCGAGCTTAAAAAGTTGATAATGTAAGTTTAAGAAACCAAAAATCTAATTTCTTTTTAAACAAATACAGAAAAAGCAAAAAAGAACTTTAACATAGAATTGTACTTTCTTTCATTCAGTTAGAGGGACCTGTATATATTAAAATTTGTCTGATCTGCCCAGTAATTAATAATTTTGATCCTTTAAAAGAATGTACTAAATTATTAAATAAAATAAAAGTACCTAAATGTAAACCTTATTGCTTTTTAATAATCCACAGAAATACACAAACATTGTGGAAATCATCTAAAAGATAGTTAAGACTGCCTTACTTTTCTCATTGCTATTTCCTATGAAATTTTACCTACACCTAAAGTAAAAAATGCCGGGTATGTTACCCTTGGATTTGCAAGACAAAACCATACAACCTCTAATCATTTTGTTACGATATTATAAGTAACAAACAATAAAGACAAAATTATAGTCACAATTTAATAAACACTAATCACTAAAATAAGAAGGTTTTTATCAATTAAAAAAACTTCTGCAACCACAAAATATAGGTACTCACACAAAGCAAAACAATCGAAACTAATACGGCGCAAAGGGCACAAACCTCAACGAAAATAACGAATGATGTGACGACGACGGTTGACGGTACAGCGCGGATATAGTTTCATACGCGCCGCGCGCGCCCTTGCACCAAAAACCTTAGACAACCTAAGACCAAAAACGGTACTACGGCTCTCATAAAGTATAATGTGTTGCTAACTCACACTGATTTATTAGCGTGTAAGTAGGGAACACATTAAATTATTTCT
>JAHBCN010015033.1:0-21541 GCA_019359885.1 Listronotus oregonensis
AACATAATTTTTATGAAAAAAAAGTTTGTGTTACAGTGATAAAAATACAATAATCAATTATGGAAAATTTTTAAAAATAAGATTAAAAAAAATTAATAAAAAAAGAAAAATTTAAAATTTTGGGAAAAAAAGGTGGCCAATTTAAATTTTTTTAAAAACCTCAATTTTGAAATAGCTTTAAAAAATTGAAACCTATATCAAGCCCCCCTTTTTTTATATTTAATAATTTTTTAATACTTAATTTAATCCAAATCTTTTTCCAAATTAATTACCCTTTTATTATATTATTGGTTTCTATCTTTTAACAAATTTTTTATTTTTTTATTCCGGTCAGCTATAAAGGGTTTTTTTTTTTATTTTATTTTAACTATAATTTAATAATGTTTTTGACTTTTTTTTCCTTTTTCCTCACCCCCAAATTTTTCCAAATTTTCCGCCATCGTTCAACACCTATATCGTCTCGGTGGTTTAAGGCCAATTCTGATGAAACTTTCCCTTAACATATTTCCTATCTCTGAAGTATTGTATACTACATTGAATAGTGTGTCAATGAATTGGGACTTCTGGCGTTTCTAAGTTTTCCTTTTCATTCTTAAAGTGTTTGCCTCAAAGTCAAGGGTATTTGAATCCTGAAATAAAAACACCTATTTTAGCATCCAAATAATTTCCACGGTTGAAATCATCATTATATTATGTCAAGATCAATGAGCCTCTTTGTCTTTGGTTATTATTTTTGATTTTTTTTAATTTAAATAATATTAGACGTGAAAGAAAATAGCAAAGAGAATTTGTAGTATCTATTATAAGTAAGTTAAAAAAGCTTAAGATTTATGGATTCCGTGGTGTCTTTTTAAATTGGTTTAAGTCATATCTTTAAAAAAGATTAAAAATTTGCACCTTTCTCTCCTTCAGGTTCTGTTCTTGGCCTTTTATTATTTTTATTAAATATAAATGATTTAGCTTTACTTGAAATGCACAAATGAAACATTTTTAATGTTTTTATTGATATAACTATTTTATGGGTTACCAAAAATATAAATTCTTTATATGATGTAATTAATAAGAATATTTTAAAAATCAAATCATGATGTAACTTGCTTTCTTTTTATATAACTAATACTAATATCTTAACATTCAAATGTGTTCTCAATAACATATTTTTAAATAATAAAATAAAGATATCCTCTTCATGAACTAAATTTTTATGAATTAATAATTAATGTCGATGTTAAACTAAATTTTAAAGAAGATAGAAAAATTACGTAGTAAACTTGCATCTTATTGTTATGCTATTAGAGTACTCTTTCATAAATTGTCCATTTTAAAATCTATTTATTTTAATTTAATTGAATCGATTATAAAATATGGCATTTCTGGGGGAAATTCTTATCAGAATCTATTAGTTTCAGTGTTTTTCTTACAAAAGAAAGCAGCTCGATATATTTCTAAAGCTGATTCCAATTTTAAAGACTTATGTAAACCAATATTTACATCAAAAAGAATTTTAACACTCACTTCTATCTCCTTCCGACTGTCACAGAAACCAACTGATGTTTAGGCAACATCCTGCACCAAAAAACAGACCAGTTAACAAAAACTTCGGGGTAAAAATTCAAGATCGAAGTAAGTGGCAGCAACCCGATCTCCCCGGCACGGTTGGAGATATTATCTGGTATACGGATGGATTCAAAACCGAGCAGGGAACTGGAGCGAGCGTGTAGAGTAAAATGAAGAATTCACAATTATCCATTCTACTAGGAACACACAGTTCTGTATTTCAAACGTAAATATATGCTTTACTGCACTGTGCAAAAGAAAATAACAACGCAAGGAGGGCTTATAAAAACAAGGAAATCTGCATAATAACAAAACATAATAACAGCCAAGCGTCCTGGGGGAACTAGTAAAAAAGGTAACGTTTAAGCTGACATGGGAATGCCAAAAAGAAGTGGAAGTCCTGGGAGAACGCAACAGAGTATCTCTCTTGTGGATACCAGGACATTTGGGAAAAGAAGACAACGAAAAAGCGGATGAGCTTGCGAGAGGATCATCCACACCATACTTTGGACCAGAACCTGCCCTGAGTGACCAAAACCACAGCTCGGGGGCAAACCAGGGACTGGATCCGTGGAATACTGGGGAAACCTCAGTAGAATTAGACATTAAAAAAGCTTCATAAGGGGCCCATCCAAAAGAACGAAGGAAGAACTACACAGACAAAGTAGGAAAAGACTTGGCATAACAGTAGGGTTACTAACAGGGCAAGACAACCTAAGAGGACACCTACACAAGATAGGCTCATACAATGAGGACCCAAGTTGCAGAATGTGCGACGAGGGGGAAGAAACAGCCTACCATATCCTGTACGAATGTGAAGCATTGGATTACAAAAGACAGGCATTGTTTGGGCAACCGAAAATGAGCCCACAGGAATATATCAACCAACCAGTCTCGGGGTTATACAGACTTGTAGAAAGAACAAGACTAATGGGAGGATTCACTCAAAAAAAGAACATTTTATTGTAAACGCGTTTGCCTCATTTTTAGAGCATGTTGACTTTCATATGTGGCAAAAGAATATTTTCTCAAATAAAGAAACCAATTTCTTATTTCCATGGACGTAATCCGAAAAAAATGATTTTGCTTTAAAGACATTCAAGATTTTAGATGAAACAACTAATTACATATTTTAAAAAATATTTTTTAATCAGAATCTTTCGTACCATTATTTTAAAATACTGATGCTCTCAATATGAGAGACCTGTTTTCGTTTTAAAATGTGTTGATTTTCATTTAAAAACCTTGATATTTTTAATTGATAAAATTACTACGTAATACAAGGCTCAAGGTTCTTAATTTAAGGACTTTGATCATAAACTGAAGAAATTGTTCTTCAGTGTAACATATTGCAAGGGCGTGTTTTAATACCTTATTTATTTACTTCATGTAATTTAGGATCTCAGTTTTAAATCCCTATTTCTTTCTATTGTGATACTAGGTATTTAAATTCATTTGAAAAAATATTTTTTTATTTTGACACCTCCAATATTTTGTTTCATGAGTCTGTATTATTAAATAGGTATACTATGTGTTTTGGAAGAAAAGTAAATATTTCAATGGGTTATTTTAGACGTTAAATTCGAATTTAAAATATGAAAAAAAACATATAAATGTTTGGGGACCGGAAATGCTTCGAGATACAGGAAAATAAGTATTGGCAAACCTCTTGGCAGGTTTAAGTTAAACGTAACAGGTTTATGTAAAATTGGCCAATTTTGTAATATAAATGAAAGATTGTTTTTATTTAAACTTTCAACACACTGGATAAAAATGCATTTTCGTACCAGCATTTATATGAACTTTTTCTAATTTTCACGTCCAAGATCCTTTATTAAAATATTTGCTTTTTCTTCAAAACACCCTGTTTATTTAAACATCCAGACTCATAAAACAAAATATGCAAAATGTTAATCAGAGACAATGCCGTTGTCGTATTTCAAAAACACAATTTTTTTCAGATCCAAAGAGATTTGGGGCAAAATTCATAGTTACTTTTTGAATTCTGTAACTACACTAAAAACGTACCTAGAAGTAAAGTAAAAAAACTTGCTTAAAGTTATAACAGTTTATTTTTTTTAAATATATATTATTTAGCAGTAAAAAAACAATACTAAAATTTCTAAATAATACAAACTCAAGTTATCCCTAATCTTTGGAAATTTAACACAAAAACATTTCTTAGTTTTAAATTTAAAATATCTTAATAAGCGGCAAACAGTCTTTTATGGTGAAATGTAATATGGGCCGGTTGTAGAAGGTTGGCTTAAACTCGGCTCAACTTGAACTTAACTGGTGGTTGAGGTTTCCCTTTTAAAATGAGTATCTCCATAATTACCTAAAAAGTAAAGTAAAACAGACTGTATGTACCGACAACCAAAATTTAATAATTTTATCACTTTCAAAATTTGTTTTGTATTTTAAAATCTGCCAGAGATGCAAGTTTTAAAAAAATGAGAAAAACTCATGCCTGGCCAATTATAATTTCCTAACCAATTTATGTCATAAAGGTTTCCACTGATATTCCGCGAATTATATATAGGGTGTCTCTAAAAGTTCTTTTCGCCTTAGGAATATGTGCTAGCGTTTTGTAAAGACCTTTCACAGACACCCTGTATAAAAATATTCTAAAAATGTAAAAAATCTATATTTAACATAATTTTCCTAAAATTCTTTTAAAAAAGTCCAATCTCTCCAATATCTCTTAAAAACTCATTGAATTATTAATTACCTTGGTGCTAATCTAATTTATCTAATAACGTCGGCGTCGTTGTGGTTCATGTCAATAGATAGGCATCTATTGATAATGGCGGACAGTACAAAAATTATTCAAACGTTTTGGTAGATTTTTATCAATTTTGGGGAGTTTAAAGTTGTTTTAGTTTTATTTCACTATATTAAGTAGGTATAGTCCCAAAGCAAAGAGGTATAAATAATATTTTAATAATGAAAAATACTTACCAGCATCAAATTCCCGATTTACATTTTTAAATTTTCACACACAAGGTCGTATCGATAGTACTAGTAAACTAACCACAACTAACCACTAGACGCGAAACGAGACACAAACGTCACGGACATCACCGCAGCGGCTAACTATGTCTATCTTTTTCTATTTCACATATACCAGTATAGATGTTTTTGCACCTATTTCTGGTATTGACATGGTATATTACTAAAATCAAGAAGTTCTTGGAATGAGATCTTGAAATTTTAAAATGAGATAAAGGCGGTTTTAACTGAAAGAATTCGTTGCTAAAATAGTGAAACTTATATTACAAAACAAGAGTTTATATACTCTCAATTTTAAGAATTGGATTCATTATTTTTATATCTTATCATTTTAATTCAAGACAGCTTTGAATTTAAATTGTGACTTTATATGATTTTAATTTACGTGACTCATTTTTTCGCAATGAGAAATGGAATTTTTACTTTGAAATAAATGGTATTAAAATGAATAAATCGACTAAGGAAATTTATGTTTTGTTTTAAGAGTTTTAAAATCTTTATAACAAAAACATGTTTTTAATATAATAGCACAGGGTTTCTAAACAAAATATATTTTTTAAAACCATCTATGTTCTTATTTTGAAAAATCTTTTTTTTGTGTGTTGGTATAAAAGATAATGGAAGATTAGGCACAAAAAGCCCAAAAGGCTGCACTGCCTCCGGTAGTGAAACAAGACGGCTCCCAGAGAAGAAGAAAAAGAAGAGATCTATAGTTTAGAAACAATATCTTCGATTTATAAAAAATATTGGTTTAATAATACCAAGAATTCTTCGCACAATAGTAGACAAAATTCTTAAATTTATCCTTCAAATTCTACTTTAATAAAAAAAAAATCTTTAATTTATAATTAAAAAAATCATTCCTCTTTATAAATGAGAAAAATAAAATTTGCTTTATTCTTACCTTTTGATAAGCTACATCTCCAGCACTTTTTGGTACATCAACAATCCCAGCTATCTGAAGAACTTGTGTTGTTAAAACTGTAATCAGCAGGAGCCACACTGTTTTGTCTAATAAGTAAACAATTGTCTAAAAAAATAGGATTAGAAAGTATTTTATTTTTCACTGTTTGCTATTACGTTATCAATTTTTAGCCAAAAAATGGTTTTTATTCTCAGGACCCAACAAAATCCCCATGACTTTTTTTATATTCAGCAAGAATACAAGCTGCACTTGATTATTTAGATGTTCTATACCGGGTGGTGCATCGTCGTGGATATAGGAAATCCCATGTAATTTTTAATGGGGTCAATTATTGGCTTCCCTAATTATTTTGGAGAAAAATTCTATTGAAGTTTTTTAAAGAGCATGCAAAACTACGTCAATGGTAAAAACTTTAAATTTTTCGATTGCACCGTTTGCTAGTTAGATGCTAATATGTTTTTAAAAATTGTTACTTTATTATCACCTCATATTTATGAACAACAATAAAAATACCAGTTAGTTGTGAATTAACGTTGTCATTTTAAAATTTAGTGCTTTATCAATTATTTATTTTAATGTTGTAAATAAATATGAGGCGATAATAAAGTAACAGTTTCAAAAATATATATTTGCATCTAACTTGCACACAGAGTAATCGAAAAATATAAAGTTTTTACCATGGACGTCGAATTGCATGCTCTTCAATAAACTTCAATAGAATTTTCCTCTAAAGAATTAAGAAAGCCAATAATTAACCCCATTAAAAATTACATCAGATTTCTCATACCCGGCCCGACGCGATGCACCACCCTGTATACGAATTGGCTCCATGGGATCACAGTTATTCCATCCACATGCTTTCCGTCATTACAACACACTCCAAGATGCTCCAATAAAGCTGGGCAATCTGCAGAAACCAAAATACGTTTAAAAATATCATTTATTTTTCTAGTTCTGGACACTTTTTTTGCAACTTAAAACCTTAAATGTTAAGTTTTGCCGCAAATCATGTGTTTTCACAGGAACCTATTTTCATTCAACAATATAGAAAGTATTGTTATCTAAGGTTTCAAAGTGCAGGATGTTGCCATAAATGCTTGAAGTTGAGCGCAAAAGCGTTTTTTTCATTATTTGTAAGAGATAAATATAAAAATTTGACGCTATGAAACTAAGATCAAAGAATTTTTGATTCTAAGAATTTTGGGACGTATTTCCAAATTTAAGAAAGTAGCCATTTTTCAAATTTAAAATATTATAGACAATAAGAGTAAGAAGGGCAGCCCGGAAACTCACACCTAATCTCAAAAGAGATTTGAAAGTTAGAGGTCTAAATTCAGCCCATTAACAGGCGTGCTTGTAACTCACAAATTTACTGTTATTTGGCATTGGAGACACATAAGAATAAGTATATGTTAAATTTAGAAAGCGTATTTCCCACAAGGCAGATCTAAGCCAAATAGATAAGCTGAAGTTTGGAGCGCAAGAAAGCTGCTTTGACATTATTTGTAAGAGATAAAGATATAGAAAATTTTGAGATCTTGACAATTTCAAGATCAAAGTATTTTTAAGATTTCTGAGAATCTTATAGACGTATTTAAATTTAAAAAGCGTCATTTCCATTATTTAATCAAACAGTAGAGATAGAGAGCATCCAAGAAATATCAAGCACGCTTATCTCAAAAAGGCGATATTGAAAGGGTAACAGTGTCTAAATTCCAAGCCCCATTTTAACAGGCGGTGTGGATTGTAACCAGAAATTTAATGTTATTTGGCAACTGAAGATATCTTGAAGATTTTGAGTTATATTATTAAATTTAGAAAGCAAATTTGTATATTTCCCACAAGGCGAGTTTCTAAGAAAATAGGATAAGCGAGGCTTGGAGCGCATGAAAGCGGCCTTTGACATTATTTGTAAGAGATGAAGATATAAGAAAATTTTGAGGATCTTGACAAATCTAAAGATCAAAGTATTTTTGAGACTTCTGAAAATCTTATGGGACTGTATTATCAAATTTAATCAAAGTAAGCCATTTTTCCAAACATTTATCAAAATTCCAATTATTAGACCCAGAGATATAAGAAGGTAAGATAGAGGTAAGCAGCCCAGAAACATCACACGCTTATCTCAAAAAGGCAGATATTGAAAGGTTACAGTGTCTCGAATTCCAAGACCCCACATTTGAACAGGCAGTTTTTAACCAAAAATTTGATGTTATTTCGCAGTTGGAGATATCTTGAAGAAGATTTTAGGTAATATTATTATATTAAGAAAGCAAATCTGTATATTTCCCACAGGGAGAGCATCTAAGAAAATAGGATAAGCGAGGTATCCAAAAGATTGTTTAAATAAAAAGTGTTCTATGTGAGAATCTAGTAATTTTAATTTGTTGCCCAAATTTTCAAGGAAATTTGTTTTCTTAGTAATAAATAAGTCCATTCGAGAAGGCGAATGACTGTATCCAAGTAAATTAAAAGTAGTTAAAAAATGTTTGATAAATTTGGAGGAAAATTTAAGAATTTAAAGGTTATTGTCGGCGAACTTTCATTTAAAATTAAAGAAAAATGGCATTTATCAAAATTTCGTTTTAGATCTAAATTTTTGCAAGAACCCTTCTTGTATTTATCTGCATACGCATAGGAAATAAAAGTTTAGGAATACAAAATAAATTAACAAAATAGATACTTACTCTGCTCATATTTAAAGAACTTAACAAAATTTAACAAAACAAATAGTTCAATAACAATTATCTAAATAATTTGTATTTTTAACACAACAGATTAACTGATGATGCCCAGCAATTTCTAGGAAAAAGTACTATGAAATTTTACACCTATTTCTATTCACAAACAAATGCACTCAAATGAAAATTTCATCTAAGTGCCCGTTTCTATATTATAAGAGTACCACCTAACATTTTTTAAATGCCGCGGGTTTCCTGTATATCCGTGCAGTTTTCAACTTTCCTCAGTGGCGTATCTTAGTAATATTTAAGGATTTTTAGATGGATTTAATATTAATATGACTTATTTGTGTAGTTCATTATTATTTTAGTTTTAACATTTATGAATATTATCAAAGTGCACAAAATTATTTATTAATAGCCTTTAATAATGTATCATTTTTTATTAATAATTGATTATATTATAGGCAACTAAAAATGCACAAAACAAACATGAAGCCCATTTGTAAGTTGTTATTTGAATAACAACTATTAAACCATCCGTCAAATTGGTTGCCTAAAATCAAAATAAATTCCGAAAAATAACAAATTTTAATTTATTAATTTTGATAACAAAACAATCGCCAAAAATATCGACAAGTTTTCCCCCCTATCATACCTTCGTTATAATTCCACAATTGGCCCTTTTTCAAAACAATAGAAATTTAGCAATTTTTCATCCTTCTTAAAATATGACGAAATTAAAAATGGTAAAAAAGTAATAGTAATTAAAATTTAAGTGAGGATTTTATAATTTACTTCTTTGTATGTTCATTTATTATACAGGGTTCCCCATAATAAACTACCCATTTTAATTGCTCAGTAAAATTGTTAAGACTTAAAACTAACATTTTATTACACTTAATTACAATTCACTCTTTGGGATTTACTACAACATACGGCTTATCCAAACTTTTAAAAATTACGTCTTTTAAGTAAGTGCAATTAACCTTAATGCACTTTTCAAGATTTGCCAAGAAATGATTCATGACACGAAGAAGGAAAACCTGATCTATTCTACGAAACTCCTCGGGAATTTGGAATTTAAGATCTTGGATGTTTTCTAGGCGAGTTGCAAAAGCCTTTGACTTTAAATAGCCCCACAGAAAAAAGTCTGGTGCAGTTAAGTCCAGGGGACAGACTGGGAGTGCCCTGAGACATAATGCCTACAGCAACCAATTACAACCGGCCCTACAGTGTAGTCTACCCACAAAGGGAGGACTGGAGTCGAAAAACGACCGACCTGCTCCGGGCTGACATCTGTTGGTACACCGATGGCTCCAAAACCAAAGACGGTGTTAAAGCTGGAATATATGGACAGAGACCGAGGGCAGAGTTTTTCTTTAGCCTGGGCACTCTCGCAACCATATTTCAAGCGGAGGTATTTGCTATTGAGATGTGTGCTAGATCGCTGATTGATCGGCACTGCACACGAAAGACAATTAAAATATTCTCCGATAGTCAAGCAGCTCTTAAGGCTCTTGAATCCAGCCGGTGCAATTCGAAAACCGTCTGGAACTGCAAGGATGCGCTGACCAAACTGGGTCAAAACAATAAGGTTACACCACTGTGGATACCTGGACTGGAGGGTAATGAATCCGCAGACCTCCTTGCCAAAAGGGGGGCGGAGACAAAATTCACAGGGCCGGAACCGGTCATCGGTATATCTTATGGAACGGCCAAGCATTTCATATAAGCTTGGACACAAAGAGAAAATCTTCGATACTGGCATGGACTTCCAGGTCTCAGACACTCGAAGGCCTTCATAAGCCCACCGAGCCAACAATGTACTGTCAAACTACTGGAGCAATCAAGGGTACACCTTAAAACTCTAGTGGGACTGTACACGGGACACTGCAGATTAAGACACCACATGCACAAGATCGGCCTAGCTAAAGACGCCGAATGCCGCACGTGCATAGAGGGGGATGAATCGGCAGAACATATATTGTGCTCGTGCCCAGCAATGGCACGACTAAGATTCGCAATCCTCGGCAATGACACCTTGTTGCCGGGGAAGGTGAAAGATCTCTCTCCCAACAGGATCATCAGATTTATTAGGAGTCTGGACCTGGTGGGAGAAATATAAAAACGTGTGAGCCACAATAGACCGATCGGTCGCGGTGGAAGGGTGTTATACCCACTCACTTTAAACCTACCTACCTACCTAAGTCCGGGGACCTTAGAAGCAAATAGTGAAATGAGTCGGCCATTAAACGCTTCTCGCAGAACTCTTTTAGAGTTTTTAGTGGTATGTACTGTCGCTTCATCTTCTTGTATTAGGTTACTTCTTAAGCTACGTTTCCACTGGAGGAACAAATAGCAACATTTAGCAACATTTTTGTTGCCTTGTGTTTCTTCTTGTTTGTGAATTTAGAAACTTGAAGGCAACAAATGTAAACTTTTTGTTTCCACTGACAGAACTTTTTAATGTTTCTGTAACTGAAAGAGAGCAACTTTTTTAGTTACTGTTTCCACCGCGGTTGATAAACATGGATCAGTGTGTCCCAAATTGGTGGGGAATGTATGGGGATCTTGGAAACGACCATAGATAGAAATTCGGTTAAATGGGGAAAGTTTTGGACAATTATGTTAGTAAGCTAATCTCGTTTACTACATGGTTTTATCTATTCAGGTTTTTGAGAAATTTTGAAAAAACCTGAAATATGCATTTTCGAAAATGGGCCATATTTTTTTTTATAAGTGAAAATTTTTCTAATCTGTAAAAACTTCTTTAAAGCAACTTTTTTGTAGAATATGACCGAGTAGTCAATTTTTATTTTCTACGTTTCGGGTTTTTAGAATCATCATCAACTTTATTTTTTCATATGGACGCCATATTGGATTTTTGTACAGCCAAATAGTGCTTTATATTCTGATTTCAACAATGTATAACATGTTATAATTTAACAGTTTATAACCTTATTTATTTCAAAAAACAAATATTTTCTCAGTTGGTCTTGATTCCGGCGAACGTCATTTTTTTGTAAACAATAAAATATTAGTAATTGGCAAAATTGATAAGCGAAACAGACATTTTACAGAAATGGGTTCGCGAACATAGCTATAACCTTAATACCGTGTTACAACAAAACTACACGTAACAAGTTAATTGAAACAAGTGAAAACAAAAGCAATGAAAAGTGGCTAAACTAAGATTCCTACTAAAATGAAGATGTAAAATAACGACTTAAAATTCAAAATGTTGTCCATTTCTCTCAACATATTAACGATATTTTTTTTAAATAGTCCTAACTTCCCTATGAATGGTTGACTTAGGTATGTGGTATTCTCTATCAACATCCCTGGCTGTTGGATTTTCTTTAAAATGTTGGTTTGCAGCATCTCGTTGTCGATTTTCTTCAACGTACTTCTTAGGTCGTGGTTTTTTAAAACTTCAGAATTCAAGTAAATTTGTAAGTTTTCAAAAGTATGTTAGTTTAGGAAGCTGCCTTTGAAAAATTGTCGAAATACGTTTGCGCAGCTATATTAACTTTTCTTCTGCTGCCAATGACGCTAGATGGCATTCGCCGGAATCAAGGCCAACTGAGAAAATATTTGTTTTTTAAAGTAGATGAGGTTATAAACTTCTAAACTATAACATGTTATACATTGTTAAAATCAGAATAAAAAGCACTATTTGGCTGCGAAAAAATCCAATATGGCGCCCATATGAAAAAGTAAAGTTGATGATGATTCTAAAAACCCGAAACGTAGAAAATAAAAATTGACTACTCGGTCATATTCTACAAAAAGTTGCTTCAAAGAAGTTTTTACAGATTTGAAAAATTTTAACTTATAAAAAAATATGACCGATTTTTGAAAATGATGTTCAGGTTTTTTCAAAATTTCTCAAAAACCTGAATAGATAAAACCATGTAGTAAACGGGATTAGCTTACTAACATAATTTCCAAAAGTTCCTCATTTAACCTATTTTCTATCTAAAAAAGGGGTTTTCCCAAGATCCCCATACATTCCCCACCAATTTGGTACACACTGTATAGTGTTGTCGACAAAAAAGAAAAAAAAGGCACAAATATTGGGTGAAACCAAGTCCCCGTGATAGAACTGAATATACCCTCCAATGCATTAAAAATAACGATCTACACATCGGAAATAATACAAATAATGGTAGTGTCAAAAAATTTTTAAAAAACAAGTTACTACAAGTTGCAGTATCTGTTTCCACTCGGAAAACAATATGTTTCTGTTCCCTGTTGTTGCCAAATTTCTTTTGAAGTTTACCGCTAAAACTGGAAACCAGCAACAATCGTAAACAGGCAACAGTTGTTGCCGAAACAAGAAGGAACAATTAGGAACTTTAAGGAACTTTGGGAAACATTTTTGAGCAACAAGCAACAGAAACACAAAAGTTCCTTCATGTTCCTCCGGTGGAAACGTAGCTTTATGTTTTCATACCCAAAAAACTTATTGTTGAACTAAATAATCCATGAGAATTAAGACTAAATATTAACTTATGTGTTCAAACCTAATGATGCTTTATAAGAAAAATGAGCTTTTACGAAAATCAATTTTTCCTAATTTTGTGACAGGTTCCTACTTGATTAAAAATATGTTGATTCAAATCCCAAAGGCCATAGAAGATAATAATATAAAAAAAGTACTGACTTATCTCATATAGAATTTATTACTATTATGGGGAACCCTGTATATGGTTTTATTTATATCATCGGACCAGGTCCAAAGTGGTTTTATCCAATCAAAACCCTAAAAATAATTTTACTAGACATTTAGAGTAAAATAGATCATAAAAACAATAAAGTAAAACATGTTTTTTCTATTACATTTTTTTTCCGTCACAAAGATTTACGTTACTCGCAAGCATGTAAAACGTTTATCTATAACAAAAATCTCTATTCGATTTTTTTTTCTTTTCAGTCACAAAGATTTACATTTCTCTCATGCATTTTTTCCAAACTAATATTTAATATGCTCAAATATCAGCTGCTGATGCATGTCTTTACAGATATTGCAAAATTTTGCATTTCAGCAAAATCGGAAATGTAGTTGCGGCAATATTAAAGAAAAAATGATAAAAAATGTTCGAGAAAATCTCGGACGTAGATGTAAATATCGAAGAAAAGTAGAAAATTTCATATCAGAACTTTATTAACACGTTCGATGGGGCGAATTTCAAAATATTTATTATTATCCAAATTTACTTGTGAATGAATTCAATAGTCAAATAGATTGACGCAAGAAAGCATTTGTACGAATTTATTTACTAAGATATTTTATCTATTGTTTCACTTTATTTAGAATAATATACAGGGTGTTCCACGAACAACCGTGGCGATGGATTTCTCGAAAAGTAGGCTTTGGAAAATTTTAAAATTTAAAAGTATACTTATATTGATCGGGGCAACTAAAATATTTTCAAGTTGATGGTACTTCCGGCTATACCGGAAGTAGGTGTCAACTTGCTTATTTTAAATAAATTGCAAACTACCTATATATTATAACGTTTTTAGAATTTACACAAGGTGTCAGGCAGATTTGATATATCATGTCCTATACCTAAATATAAGCGTTTTTGACATATTTAAGTTTTGACGTCAAAAATAACGTTTCTGTTAGTTTGGTCCATAATTTGTTCTCACTTTTTTTACTGATTTGCCCGTATTAATTAATGATTTTTTCTTAATAAGACTGATAGTTTTTTTAATCAATCTGGTGAAAACCTTAAATTAATTTCACAGTCATGAGAACGCCCCTCTTTTCCATTAATTAAACTTAGAAAAATAGAAAAGATCTCACCAAAAATACATACACTAGAGTCCCGCTAATCCGAACCCCGCTAATCCGAAAATCCGCCTAATCCGAACAAGGCCAGGACAAAAAAAATACAAAATTTTAGAACTAGAGACAATAAAGAAAAACCAGTTTTTTTAAAGTAACTTTGTACGTTTATTAACAAATTTTAACAATAATTTATTTATTTCTTAGATACTTACAAATTATTGACTAGCACAATTTAAAGTCAGTGTTTTTCTTCTGACGCAATGCACTAAATCGGCTTTACACCATCTATTGTTAAATAATAAAGGTGTATTTAGCGTCTGACCTTTAATATTTTACACATCAAATGCTAAATATGCCTCAAAAAGACAAAATAGGGCACTATGTGACAAAATTCCGCCTTATCCGAATTTTCGCTAATCCGAACAGGGTTCGGTCCCAATTAGCTCGGATTAGCAGGACTCTAGTGTATGTACATAAGGGTCAAATTTCTATCTGGGCCTCTTAAAGTAGAGAGATTTAAAATTAGACCAAGCTCTGTCCACAATTTTGTTCCACACTATTTTTACTGCTCTGAATTACTAGTCTGAAGATGCTACAATTTTAGAAAACCCGTGATACAAATTGTATATATTTGGAATCTTTTAAATCAAAAATGTTTAATTTTATTAAAATCAGACAATTTTACTTTGGGAATGGGCAACATGTAGTAATTTCCTTAAGACACGCCACTGGCAATATTGCGGATTATTACTGGTTACGTATCTCTTTCTTCGGTTCTTGAAACAGAAAACTTTCACATTTCTCCGGCGAGATAAAATCCACCAGGCATTTAATGTTGCCATATACGAGTTGTTGATATTTTATAGGAAAACATCTTATGTAACCATGTGCAGGTACACATACAATAAATTAAAAAAAAAAATGGGTAAATAATCCGCCTATGCGGGTTTCCTTTGCAGAAATTATGGCAGAAAGTTAGTGGTGTTCTTCCGGATTGAATTAGATATTTATTAAATAAAGAAAATGAGGCGTTAAAGTTTTATAGAATGTCTTGTTTTACTAAGGACGAATTTATATGATCTGGAAGCAGAGCTGTCGGTAATTGAGTTAAAATAATTAAAAAATCGCATTTAATTACTTCTCAGTAATTGAATTACTTTAATTCAATTACTTTCTGAAAAAGGTAATTTTATTTGGATTATCAATTCATAGGACAATGTAATCGTAACTGGTAATTGATTTTCACGAATCCCAAGTAATTCAATTACTTAGAAAGTAATTGAATTACTTAAAAATTAATTTAATTACCTAATAAATATTTAAATTACTACGAAAGAATCAATTACCCCTATAAACAGCGTTTGTCGATTTTCTAAAGGTACTGTGATGGCCCACTAATGTCAGCATCTTTTAATTGCCTGTGTCGATCACCATTCGTTGGCCCGATATTAATCCTCAGTTAATGGTTCGACAGAAAAAAGACATAATGATATATCCACAGTGGCCTAATAATTTAACTGAGTTACAAATCCAACGTTATTAATTAATTAAGCATTGGCCCACTGCATTTATTCCTTACTCAGCATACGTTAGATCGTGTTTGTTCTCTTTTTTGGCCCTTTGCCTAACCACCGACAACTAAAAGTGAAGCGTGCCACCATAACCTAACTTTTTCAGAAGCTTGATGATTTTTGTGAATGATTTGGGATGACGTGATCGGAAAGTTTGTAAAGGTTTAAAATAAAATTTAAAAAATATATATATTAATCATTACATAGTTACAGATTTTTTAAAAATTTATTTCAACATCTGTATTTATTGTTTTATTTATGTTATCTCGAAATAACCGCCAAATTATTAAAAAAACTTGACTGCTTTCGCTAAAATATCATTAATTTAATCGCGCGTCGCGTCGCACCTCGAAGCCAATGCCGATGCGATGGTTGCAATCAAAATGCAAACCCAATTGGATTCATTACGAGTACGCGTAAGTATATGGAGTTGCCTATCTTGGCATTGGGCGCTGAATTTAGTCTCATAAGCGGCATGCGGTTTGCAGACCCAGTGCAAACCTTTATTTATCTCGCAGGCTGATTTACGATTTATTGAAGTATAATTTGTTATTTTGGTTATATGTGTAATATACATAGCTAGTTGTATGATTTTTTTGCTGTTTTTGTATGTCTTTTTATTTACATTAAGTTTATTGTGGTTATTTATTTATTTTTTTAAAGAACCATTAGAATTGCAACCCCTTACTTTTTAACCCACGAGCCGCCACTGGGGCCAATATGTAGAAGTATTGGCAAACTGACTGATAAGTGTCGAAGGGCCGGTGTGCCAAACGCAATAAGGGCCGATTTTGGCACCAACATAAATATTGTATCAATGGGCAGTTGAATAATTAAATGAAAAAGTATATTGGGCCATTGATTTTCCATTATTCAATGTTTATAGGGAACGTAGAGATTTCGTGCAGCATAATTTGTTTTAATTATTTGACTTTACACTTCAGTTTTTTTAATAAATAAAATATTTATGTGTATAAGTGTTAAATTATTAAATTTATTTATAGTTAATACAAAAGTAGAATGTAAACCTGCATTGCGCGTTTATGAATTTTTTCTGGGAGTGCGGCGCCTCGGAGCCTTCCCTCCCGAGACGGCACTGCCATGTATACACAAGAAATTAGGTTGTTAGTATTTAAAAATTAAAATTTGTGTTTAAAATTTGCAAATAATAGAAACTTAACATTATCCAAGGTTTTAAAAAAAATACATAAAAATGCGATTAAGTTTTTTACATTTTGGCTACGTTCCTTAACCTCCGTTTGCTCTTTTATATAAAAGGAGGAGATGCAAAGGGTTACAAGTGATTTGTTTGATAAAATTGAATTAAGCTTAAAATATAAAGCCCATTTTTGTAAATACAATATATAAAATAAGTCACTGTAATTGTTAAAAATATATGGCGCCATCTAGTCAATGTTCATTTAACTATGTTATTTTGTAATGGACACATGGGAAGTGTTCTATTTCGTGTCGCCTCGCAATTCATTGATTAGTGGGAAGATGGCGCCACTGATACTTAAAAAAAAGGAATGGCGTAGAATGGCGATGACAAAAAGATTCTAAAAAAAAATGTCAGTAATAAGGAATCATGAAATATTTTATTCCATGTCATAAACTTATCAATTATAGAAATTAAAATAAAAAAAATTGATAAAAAAGTACAAGTGTGCTTAAAATGTTTTTTAAGAACATTCACTTATACTTTTTACAATTAATTTGCTTTTAAGGGCGCGGGGTTTAGGAATTTAAATAAAATTTTAAATTCTAATAAAATTAACCAAGGAAACGCAAAGCTAATTTAGTTTTAGTGGGCTTCACTTGTTTGTTGAATACAAAAAAAACATATGGAAGAAATTGCGATCTAGTTAGAAAAGAAAATATCACAAATATTAAAAGAAATTAAAAAAAAGTTTCGCCCGAGCAGGGACTTGAACCCTGGACCCTTGGATTAAAAGTCCAATGCTCTACCGACTGAGCTACCCGGGCTCTTATAAATTTGTGAGCAAAACGTAAACAGTAATAGTAATCAAGCAAACAGAACAGTAAAGCGACTTATACTAATGAACTTCTATCTGCAGAATGCAGAATAGCAGAATCTAAAATAGGATGTTTGGGAGATAGAAAAACATACTTTAAAAGAAAACTAAAGGAATGTACTGGTAAATGGGAATACAAAATTGGTAAATATATTTTGATATATTAATTTTAATATAGCTTTTATTACATTTAATTGAGTTTCATTATTTATTTTTTTATTTATTTATTTCATAAAAAAAATGAAACAAAGTTAGAACAAAGTCCCTAATAAAATTTGTAACACTAATGCGACATATATCTGCGGTGCCCGAGATCCAAACTAAGAACCAATCGATATTTCGATTTTAAATAACACAGAAATTTACAATAAAAGATTTTGCTTAGTTCTGCCATCTGTAATCGATTTAGCACAATATATTCCAGAAACCTACATTTAGGTATTTTACTCACGTTCACCATTTTTTCAATAATATCTGACCTATATTTGGATATTTATTAGTTTAAATTTTATATATGTATCTTAGAAATCGTTCTTAATATAATTGTTTTCTTTAAATATTGCCACCTTTTTGTGTAAAGTGTTTATTTTTTATTAGCTTCCTGTATTAAGATCCCTTTTTAAAAGCTGTAGATTTGTAAAAACTACAAAAGTTTAAAACATTAAGATTACAATAAGAACATAAAAATGATTTTTAAACAAATGACCTTTTATAAGAAAAAAATGTATTTTACTAACATGATAAATAATATTTGCGATCATCTGTTTCTAGAAAAATTTATTTTAGTTTGTCATCTAATTCTTTAAACTTTTCGTCATGGAAACAACAAAGGTACTCCTGTAATAGGCGGGATCTAATGTAGAGACTAGAAATAAAGAAACAATGAGGAAGCTTAAAAGATGGCAATAGTTAGAAAAAAAAGTACGTTAAGAACGTCGCCTTTGATTTTATATAAAATTCAAACATTTAAATATCATCTAAAAAAATATAATGACGAAGACACAAATAACGTTTAATATTGATATTAAAATGTAATGACATAAAACTACTATAGATCCAGCTTGGAATGTCTACATCTATAAATTTTGTTCAATAATTTTTTACCTACTGAAACTGACTATTAAAAATCTAAAACTACAAGGGAGTAGTAAAGTCCTCTTTCAAATACATTTAACCAAACGTGGCCAAACTATAAAAAATTTATTAAGTTCATACATATATTAAGCAAGTATGCAGTGGCCCCACATAACACATTCTATGTAAGTATAAAAGTTCGTCGATTATGCATAATATTTTAATACGAAATAAAAAAATACAAACATCATATTATTAATTTAATAATAATTTATTACTTACTACTGCATACAATATTGTTACAATTACAATTATTACAATTACAACAATAATCAATACAATAGTACAAACAAAAACTATAAGTAATTATGTGCACAATGGACATAGGTCTGTGTGTGCACATTGTAAATTTGGAAAATATTACAAATGTATCTTAAACTTTAGCTATCTATACTCTGACAATTTTTTTCCCTAATGGCAATGACAATAAATTTATATTAAACTTTACCTATTTATACTATAACAATTTTATATTCTAATGACAATATTATAAGCATTTCAAGTGCATGGTAGTGTGACAGCGATGACCATGTATGCCCTGTAAATATCTCTTATAAAAATTCTACCATATATTTTATCCTTTGGGTGTTATTTTTGATCCACAAGTCCAATTGTTTTTTAATATTTTTAAAGTTTTTATTTTAAACTGTACCGGCAAGATATTAAGAATTTTAGGAGCTACATAGGTAATAGATCTTTGTGTAACCCTATAATGGGTGTAAGGTAATGTTAAATTTTGACCGAGATTGGCTCTTGTCATGATGCGATGGTTGATAAAGTTTTGAAATATATTTCTGGTAAGGAAAACCTTAAAATATTTTTATATACAACTGATTAATCGTAAAAACTCCAGTCTGTTCATAAAGTATGTCAGAAGAAAATAGTCTTGGCTTAAATGTTATTATCTTTAAAATATATTTTTGTGCAATGATAACATTATTTAGAGCATTCTTATGAGCAGATCCCCAACAAATAATACCATAGTTCAGACACGATTCTGCCAATGACTTATAAACGGTTATAATAGTCTCTCTATTCAAAATGTTACGCAATTCATAAAATTTATATACAAGTTTCCTTAGCTTGTTCTTAGTGTATTCAGTATGAATATTCCATTTTAAAAACTGATCGAAATACAGACCAAGATATTTGGTACTCTCTACCGACTCAATACTAGTGAACCTTAAGATTACTCCTCGTGGGTAAACCCCTTTTATCAATAGAAAAACACATAAAATGTGTTTTGTTTACATTCAGTGTCAATGAATTTAGATCCATCCACGCCTTTACATAAGTCATTGCTCTCTCAGCTCTCCCAAAGGTCTCGACCCAAGATGCTCCCTTGCACAGGACAACTGTATCATCAGCAAAACAAAGAGTTTTAATGTTATGTGCAACATTTGGTAGATTGTTGATATATAGTTGATATAATAGTTTATTTTTCAAGATTAACAATAATAATGATTTATTTTATATTTATACAGTACTTAAAGTATACAAAATATTACAAATTAATTTTAAATGTTCGAAAATTTTATACAATATACATAAATGATTAGTTTTGGTAAGAGCATTGAACAATCTCATCCAGAATAAAGTATGCCAAATAATTTTTTTTTAAATATTCTATTAAATTTTTAAAGATGTTTAAAAATGAATAGCGCTTTCAGCATAACTAATCATACTTTCTGCCTTAATTGTTTTACGAGTCGTACTGCCTATCATTTTGTCTAAAGATACTTTTGACCTTCAACTAATTTGTATTAAAATTTAAACTTTAGGGTTTCAGTATTACTTTTCACGCCACCTTATTATACTTAATACTTTTATTATTATTTATTTTTGGTTTTTGCACCTAGAAAGTATTATATGATTTTTTAAAAGTAAAACGAAATGCATATTATTTCTATTAATACAACAATAAAGCCAAAAACCAAAAAATTAGTAATATTATTTTAAATTAATTTTGCCGGTTTTTAGCCTTATTTTTCTTTCTGGACTCATATTTTTTATAAGCCTGCATCTTTATGGGATCGATATTTGTATGTTGTGAATGTTTAGCTAAAAATTTTCCAAATTTTGTATCAGTCCCCTTCGCTATTTTGTTAACACTTCGACACCACCAAAATAAGGCACATTTGATGATAGCCTGGCAAACTTTATTACCCAAATTATGTTGGGAACAATTTAAAATTTTAAAATTTAATAATTGTTTAAGATGTTCATATAAAATTAGAGAAATTCGTTTTTTGGAACAAACTCTGGGAATTAAATAAAACAAAGAAAGAAGAGAATTTGTTACCAAAAAATTTAAATAATTGCCAGGTTTCATCAACTGTGCCCTAGGGTACTGCCTTGCTGTTATAATGTCGTCGTCTATATATGAACCATCCCTTTTTAATAAATTATTTTTGCAAATAACACAATCTGTTTTTTTTTAAAATGTACTTTGCAAAAAATCCGCTCATATAGACCATGGTGCTTTTGCCAATTCTGGTCTGTTTATTAACATTTAGGTCTTTGGGCATTGTAATTATGGCAGTATCATTATTTTCAAGAGGCTCTATGCCAGCAATAATCTCCCCAGTCAAAAACTGTCTCAGATTATCCAGCGCTTCTTGGCACGAATCTTTTCACAATTTGAACTGGGCGAGTGTGCTGCCATAAAGTTACTGGCCAATAAAGATTTAAAAGAAGATTGAAACTGAAAACAACTGGGATTGGTATTTCTAACACCATGACTACGTATGTAGCTGAAAAAATTCTCCAAGGGATCCTGATTTACTGCTCCAGTTAAAATATATTTAAAATTTTGCTTCTTA
>JAHBCN010015034.1:0-21619 GCA_019359885.1 Listronotus oregonensis
TGAATTATTGTTGATCAGTGTTGATTATTGTTAATTTTAAATATAAGATACTCTAATATTGTAAAGAAAGTTCCATTTTTTTGCTCTGTTTGGTAAGAAGAGTGTCTTTAGAATATAGATTTAATTAAACGCCAGGCGAGACTAATATGTTATTGAGATTTTTAAGGTGAAAAGGGGGGCGCTACAAAATAACGATTTTCAAAGGGGGCGTTGAACTTTTGAAATTTTTAGGCACTGATAGCCGCACAGTTTACAGAATTTTTTGGAATTAAAATTTGATTTTTTTTTTTTATATAAAAAATGTTAATATAGTGTTTTTCAAACGAAAACCTCTAATTTCCAATTGAAAAGAATAAATCGCAAAAATTGAAACTTTTAAAAAAAATCATAATTTGGCCCCTTTAAAGATAAAAGCTTATCTTGGAAAAAATAATTATTTATGACCTATTGATGAGTTTTTTTTTTTAAAAAATCGGAGTTTAAATATGATATTTTGCAGTGATATTTTGAAAAGCATATTAACTGTAATTCCCCGTTTAAATTTAGTAAAGGGATTATTAGCTTTTTTATTACTTTTTTATTTTACAGCATTTATATATTTTCCCTTGTTTAAACCTTTTTTTTTAACCACCCCTACCCCAGAAAGGATATTGACGTTTCCGAATTTTTTTAAAGCCGTTTTTTACTCTTTTGCCATATAAAATGGAATCGAAAATATACAAGTTGTAAAAAAAAAAATTCTAGGTTTAATGGTGCTTTTACTACATGCAAAGGGGACATTTACAGTTTTATGTGAATATTAAAATATCACTGATATCAATCGTAAAAAACCGTACGTAAAAAAAAAATCAAGGATTAAATCGCTTATTTTTTTTTTTAGTCCGACCCCCCTAGAAAAATTAAATTGGATATTTTTCTGCATTATGATATTTTTTCCATTTTAATAAAAAATTTTTTTTTTAAAAAAATTGGGGGGTTTTGGATTAATTTTACTTAAAAAATGTTTGGGGATTTCAAAAATTTTTTAAAGAGAAATATGGATACATGGGTCTCCCAAAAACAGGCAGGTCAAATTCCGTACAAACGAAGTGGGAAATAAAAGAAAATCTGGTACACTAAAAATGTTTCTTGATACATAGTAATGTATAAAAAATTTATTAAAAAAATCCAAATGATATTACAGATATTAAAAATAAATGATTTATTTTTAAAAATTTTACCACCCTGTATTTCAAAAGTTGAGACTTTTGGGACGTACGTTCAAAACAGTTTTTTTTTAAAAATGGACCTGTATTCCGTGGGGGAAGGCATAGAAAAAAGTTTTGGGGAACTTGTCATAATATTTTTTGGTTTTTATTGAAGATTCCAATTTTGGGGGGTTATTTAACCCAAAAACCCCCCCCTTTTGCCATTTTTTTAAAAATTTTTTTAAAATTGTTCAAGGATAAACCCTGGGGGAAGTTGTTTGGTGTAATTGGCTATTTTACGACAAATTTTTTTTTAAAAATTTTCAAATTAAGTAAACCCCTTTTTACTTAGATTTTTTTCCAAATTTCAAACCCTTTTTCAGAATTCCTTTAATTCCAAAGGGTATTAAAAGCCGGGGGTTTTCAAAAATTTTTTTTAAAAAACCAAGAGAGGGTTCTTAATTTCAGGCTTTTATTGTTGTAAAACGGGGAAATTAATTTACACGGTTTTCTGGTTTTAAATTTAACATTTTCGTTTTTTAATTTTTTTCGGGGGATAATTGAAAAACCCCCCATTTTTTTTTTTTTGGGGGGGGCCAAAAAAAACCAAATTTTAAAAAATTTTTTTTTTTTTTCCCTTTTTTAAATTTTTTTTTTCCCTTTTTTCAAAAAAATAAATTAAAACCTTTAAAAAAAATTTTCCCGGGGGGTGGTAACCCAAAAAAATAACTTTTTTAAAAAAAAAAAGTTAGTTTTTCTCAAATTAAAATTTTTTTTATATCTTTAAAAATTTTAAAAAATTTTGAAAAATTTTGTAATATTGAAAAAAATTGGAAAAAAATTTTTAATCATTTTATAAACGAAATAAAGTATGTATTTTTAAAAAAAGTTACAAATTCAAAGCAACATGTAAATTATATTTCGTTTTTTTACAAATAACAATTTTAAAAACCCTTAATAGAACATTTAAAATATTTTTTAAAAAAATATGGCCTTGGGGTAAAAAGGTTTTTCACATACAGGGGGTCCAAAAAGGGTCTTATGGAATTTAAAAAAAAACCCAAAATATTAGGGATTTCCCCTAAATTTTTCGGGTAATTGAAAAAAACTTTTCCTTTTTCGGGGAAGAGATACACGGGGTTTTTCATTTTACGGAGAAAACCTTAAACGGTTTTTTTTTTAAAAACTTTTTAAAAAAGTACGTAATTTATTTTTTTTTATGGCAAAAAGCCTGCTTAAAATTAACCCCTTTAAAAATTTTTATTTAGTTTCCCGGGGCGGACTAGCTCTACACAAAAACAAATTTTTTAACACCCTGTATGATAAAGGCACACCAATATTATTTGTGGATAGCTTTAACCTTAAACTAAAAAAAGGTATTCTTGATTGACATCGATAAAATCAACTGTTTACAGAAATAAAATATCATGTTTGGTAATTTTTTTTACATAATACAGGGTGTTTTCTAATTTTACGTCAATATTTAGGAAAGCAATTTTTGAGTTTATTTTAAAAAGAAAATTTCATATGAGCGTATGTCCTAAACGTCTTAACTTTTGAGATACAGGGTGGTAAAATTTTTAAAAATAAATCATATAGTATTATTAATTATCTGTAATACCACTTTAGATATTTTAATGAAATTTGGTATACATGTACTATGTATCAAGAAGCATTTTTAGTGTACCACATTTTTTTTATTTGCCAAAAGAGGCAGGTCAAATTCTGTACGAACGCTACTGGTGGAAATTAAAAAAAATGTGGTACACTAAAAAATGCTTCTTGATACATAGTACATTTATGCCAAATTTCATTAAAATATCTAAAGTTGTTTTACAGATAGTAATATTAAATGATTTATTTTTAAAAATTTTACCACCCTGTATCTCAAAACTTAAGACGTTTAGGACATACGTTGATATAAAGTTTTCTTCTTAAAATGGAACCAAAAATTACTTCCCTAAATATTGACGTACAGGGTCTTTGATTATATTTACGTGGATTCTGGAGCCTTTATTTTTGAAGACAGAAAAAAATGTTTTATAAAAAAGTTGTAGGTTTTTTTCCATATTATCTTTTGGAATTATCAGTAAAAAAATATCGCAATAAAAAAATGGAGAAATATAGGCAACTTCAACTTTTTTTAAATGAAACACCCTGTATATTATGCGCTACAATAAAAGATCTTTTTTTCTGATTTCAAATATATATATACATTGATGATATTTGGATGAACCATTTTTAAAATATTTAAGCTTAAAATATAAATGAATTAAAAAATCATATTAGTATCAAGAAAGCTATGAAAACAATAAAATTGTTTTAGAAAATTTGACGTATTTATATTGTAAAAAGTCGAATTTTTTATTTTAACTATTAAAAGTAGTTTGTATTGCTTTTTTGTCGATGGGCTATTCAGAAGAACAAAAAATCGCTATTATGCGTCTTTTTTATGGTAACAATAATAATATGACGACCGTGCGAAGGGAATATTACTTATTATATCCTTAACAACGGGTACTATCTATAGATAGAGATCAAACGCTGTTAGAACAACACCGATACGTCACGGTTTTATATCAGTTTGCCATATAAGACCGTGACGTATCGGTGTTGTTCTTACAGCGTTCGATCTCTACTACTAAATACATAGTTAAGAAGTTTTTTAAACGAAAAACCTTTAAAATGAAAAGGACTGCAGCACGAAAAACAAAGTTTTAAATTTCCTCGTTTTTTAGGATAATTATTATACTTTTTCTATTGGACTAGCACTAATTAGAGATCGAACGCTGTAAGAACAACACCGATACGTCACGATCTCATATGGCAAACCCGTATAAAACCGTGACGTATCGGTGTTATTCTAACAGCGTTTAATCTCTACCTTTAATAATTTTAGAAAATCCTGAAATATCAATCTCGGATGCGGCATCTGAACTTAATAAAACAGATTATAAAATTTATTTTACCTTGAAATTTTACAAATTTTATCCTTATAAATTTATGTCCGTTCAGAATCTTCCTGAACAAAACATGCAGGACCGACCTAAGTATGCATTGGAAATAGGTAGGCTTATGCAGCAGGATACAAAGTTTTTAAATAAAATTCTATTCACCGACAAGTCTTCCTTTACTTTAGCAGGATTGTTTAATCAAAAAAATAAACATTATTGGTCCAGAGAAAACCAAATTCAGCAACATAACAATTTTATTGTTTCCATGGCTTTCTTGATACCTACTAATATAAAACTTTTTTGTAATTTATTAATAATTTAACCTAAAATATCTCAAAAATGGTTCATCCAAATATCATCAATGTGTATATATTTAAAATCAGAAAAAAAATCTTTCGTTGTAGCGCATAATATACAGGGTGTTTCATTTAAAAAAGTTGAAGTTGCCTATATTTTTTCATTTTTTTATTGCCATATTTTTTTGCTGATAATTTCAAAAGATAATATGGAAAAAATCCTACAATTTTTATATTTTTTTTTCTGTCTTCAAAAATAAAGGCCTCAGAAGCCACGTAAATATAATCAAAGACCCTGTACAAGTAGAAAACACCCTGTATAATGTAAAAAAAATTACCAAATATGATATTTTATTTCTCGTAAACAGTTGATTTAATCAATGTCAATCAAGAATACTTTTTTTTAGTTTAGGATTAAAGCTATCCAAAAATAATATTGTTGAGTCTGTATCATACAGGGTGTTAAAAAAATTGCTATTATTGTGTCAGAGCTAGTCCGTCCCTGAAAAACTAAATCAGCCAAATATGATTTAATGGGTTCATTTTAAGAAGACTTATCTAGTAACCATCATATTAAAAAATATTAAATTACGCCTAGTATTTTAAAAGTTATTTAAACAAAAACGATTTCCAGGGGCGTCCGTTATGTACCTGTATCTCAATGGGGAAGGCTCGTTGGAAAAAAGTTTATGGGAACTTGTCATACTATTTTTAGGTTTTCTATTGGATTCCGAGAGATTGTCCACATATTCTGGGACACCCTGTATACCAAATTTTAGGGAAATAAACCTATTTTTGTTTGTCATTTTGGGCAAAAAAATTTACTTGATAATTTTGATTTTGTTTTTTTTTATTTAGTCGTAACAACAGTGACTTGGGCTATGTTCCTTTTAATCTGAGCAAGCATGGACTTTGGCCATATTTTTATTTTTCTCGTTCCGCCCTCTGTATGTATTTAATTAACTTGATACGATTTTTAGGCGATGAGTTACGTTTGACTTAACCAGATGGCAGTAAAATCTTACTTTTGGAAAAAACTGGACTTAAGCCATTTCCATCTGAGGCCGACGAAATGCTATTTATTTAATTATCAAATGAAATTATTAACAACTTACACACAGAACGGGAAAGCGTCATAACTCTTTAAAACTAGAGGATCAGATTTAAAAAAATATCAGAAAAAAACCCACAATAAGTAACTCAAAGGTTTACCAAAGTGAACAGCTTTCCCAAAATTAAAAAAAGAGTAATAATGATTGGGGGCTTACCTCTATCAGTTGCTATCACAGGAAATTCGTACATATTTCTAGTCTCGTAATCCAAAGCTGATTTTATACATATTTCGCCAGTATCCGAACGAACTTTGAACTCCTTTAATTTTTCAAAACCATCTCCTAAGGTGTAGTTGACAACGGCGTTTACTCCACAGTCCGGATCCGTAGCTGAAACCTAAAAACAAAAAAGGAACATGATAAGAAAGCCAACAATTAATAATTAAAATTCATATTAAATTAGCAATATATATGTTAATAATCAACAACAGTGTTGCAAAGATAAAATACATATATTAATTTGTCGCGATCCCGTATATAGTATTTATTGCAATTTAAGGAACGGCAAAATTAAACCTGATTTATTCGTAGAAATATTTATTGTGTAGCAAAATTAAATTAATTTAGAGGATAAAAATGTATTACCCTTTAAATTTAGTATAGATTATACTATTTTTTTATAATTGAAAATCAATGTCCTGTCCTGCAAATAATTGCACTTAATATACCTAGAAAACTACTAGAAATGTATTATTTCGCAAGAATGTGCACCAAAATTATTATAGTACAGTGTCCGAATTTCGTTCGCAGGATATCTCGGTTATTATTAGAGATAGAGACTTACGGTTTTCTCTAAGTGTCGCTACTTTTTAAGGAAACGAAAGATGACACTAAAAACTTAAGTGTAAGTTTGTCTAGTAATACTTTTGTATTTCAGTGAAACTCTTTGTTTAAATTCTTTAATATTTGCCGGTAGAATTTTATACACTTTAGTTTTAAAATAACCCCAGAGGAAAAAATCTAAAAGAGTTAAGTTTGGAGACCTTGCGGACCATTCCACTGCACCTCGTCTGCCAATCCATTTGCCTAAAAATTCTTCATACAGCCACTCTCGAATTTCTAAAGTATAATTATTGAGTTTTATAGCACCATTTTTATTTACTTGATTTTTCAAAAATTGGACGATAAAAGGGTATATCACATTTTCCAAAAGGTTCAGATACAGTTAGCCAGTTAAATTTTTGTTTCTAAAGAATGGACCGATAATTTCGTATCCACAAATCCTGCCCAAACGTTTTTATTTTCTGGAAATTGAGTATGACCTCCCTAGTGCGAATTTTCATTATCCCAATATTTACAGTTGTGTCTATAAAATAATCGATTTAAGAAGAGAGTAATTTCGTCATTCATCAGTAAGGTAGATATTTTTGATAAAATGAGGGTCTTTCTTCGTAAAGTTCCATTCTTTTATCGTAATCGTTTACGCTAAGTTTATGTAAAATTTGAGTTTTGTATAGAAAATAAATCTTTATTAAAACTTTGTGTACGGAACCTGTAAAAATATTAATCAGTTTAGAGACTTATGGAGACAACGTAGGATCTTTTGCGAACTATCCTAGTACCTCAATCTGTTAGAACCAGTTTCTTTGAACTTATACACCAATTTCATCCCATACTTGTGCCCCACGTTTTTTATCTTGATGCCTCCCATTGGCGGTTTTACGCGCTATCTTCAGCCCGATAAAGAAATATTATTTATTTTCTTTTGGCTAGAGCAGCGTTTCTCAAAGTGTGCACGACTTCGGCAAGGGTTCCGCGAAAAAAAATGATTCTCTGAGTCCAGAATCCTGACTGGATTTTCGACTTTCGTATTACCTAAAAATAAGTATTGCATGCAATAAGCTGGACGCGGAGCCCGATATGAGAGCGCAACTTTCATCAATAAGACCCAGTGGCAGCTCTTGGATTTTCAAAAATTTTTATCTAAAAAGTGAAACATAAGATCCACACTAAATTTACCAGATGCTATTGGCCTTAAGGGGAACACTGGTAAAAAAAATTGAAATTTGCTAGTAAATAATTAGAGCAAATCCTCTATTTTTATTTTTTTTCGTGAATTTGATCAAATGTTATGGTCAAAACTTATATTTCGCTAAATTATCTATGTTTTTCTCATGCCTGGGGAGTGGCGCCTCCTACAACACTTAGCATTCTTGACTCCATTCAAAGAAGAGCTGTTCGTCTTATTAATGATCCCACACTTACAAAAAAGCTTCCTTCCGTTGCCCACCGACGGGCTGTAAGGTATCTGTCGCTCTTTTATAGGTATTTTCATGGCTTCGAAGAGTTGGCGAGTATAATTCCTCTTTGGCAGCTCCCGGCAGAGCAACACGTAGTGCCACTTTTATAGATCCATTTACAGTCCAATTTAAGAGGCCCCCAACTTCCAACTTTGTTTGTTCATTTATCCCTGTCCAGACTATGGAACCTGCTACAAGCAGAAATTTTCCCTTTTTTTCCAGATCTTCAAATATTTAAGTCTCGTGCGAGTAAACACCTTCTTACCACACTTCAGACAGTCACGGTACAATCCGGCGACAGCCTTTGTGGACTGTCCCAAGATAAAAAAAATTGTGTGAAGAGTGAAAATAGTTTCATTTCTTGCATTGATAGATTATTATCTAAGTATAAAAGTATCCTTTTTATTATTTCATGTTCATATTTCTTTAAGGTTCTTTAATAAAATATGTTTAAGTGTATTACTAATATATTTTGTAAAAAAAAAATAATAACCATATTGCGAGTCTATCGATTCCTATAATTTAAAATGCAAAAATATTTATTTGTGCAGCATTAAGAGGGTTCCGTGTTTATTTTTCCTGTTAAAAAGGGTTTCATATGTGAAAAAGTTTGAGAAACGCTGGGCTAGAGCATACTAACACCATTTTAGATTAACGATTCTTAATTTAATACTAACCATATTAAAACGATAATCCTAAAATTATTGTTAAACTGGTTCCTAACATCATAAAAAACTTTTGCCACAAAATATATCAGTGAAATAAATGCACAGATATAAGTCTGCGAGAAATTTAAAAACATGCTCTATTATTGTCTCGCCAATTAGGGCGCACAGTTTGCAAATTTAATAAAGTAAATTATTCGAAATCGATAAACTCCTTATTATTAACACACATTTTTTATTCTAACTCGCTTCTACATCCACCAATTCCAAGCTTCTTGGTACGGTTGGATAGCAAATTGTGTGCCATTTGCGATGATGTATAACAACAAGGGGGTTAACACAAATCAAATAAGGTTAGCTGAAGGTGATTGAAAAAACTTTATTGGATATATGGAGAAATATGAAATCAAACGGCCCCCTGTATATCTAAATCGACGTTGTTTTCTAGAAAGATAACTTGGGATAATTTGTTTTTAAATAAAGCACCGTATGCATTTTAAATTTAAAAATAATACACAAATATATGTTGGTAGTTCCTTAAACTTTGCAAAGTAGCTAAGCTAATCATGTCCAGAGATAATTGTATCTATAGTTATACTCTTCTGTAAATATACCCAAAAAATTACAGTAATTATTAAGGAAACCACCAAAAACATATAAAATAATTTATGGGTCAACGAGATGCAGAACAGAAACAACCCATAATTTAGTAGACACTATGAAATTTACAGCAACATTGTTGCTAGCATAAAACCTGTTGCGTGTCGGAAACAATAGCTTGAGGGCGACTAAGATAAGATATTTATAGTAAGATATGTGTTGTCTTGTTTTCTCAACAAGGGATTATATTGTTACCTCATATCGATGAATTGTGCGCGTTCCATTGTCCGTTTGTGTAAATTGATTATTATTAGACAGTTTTAAACTTATTTATTTGAAAAGGAGGTCTTTTTGCACCATTTTTTTGTACGGAACCAAGTAAGAACTTACTGACCTTGATGCGTACGCTATTTTTTGCACGTTCAAAATATTGAGTTGAGTAGGAATGTTAAAATAAACAAAAGTATATTGTTACGTATATCAAGCACCTTATTCAAATACCTAGCTGGTACTTTAAGAATCTATGACAAGAAATTGATTAGTTGCCATTAGTATCCCATTTGTCACAGATTTGTCAACTTTGGCTCGTTCAATTCGATTTTGTGTGAGATATGCAGCAAGAAAGTGACCCTTCTGATCTGGAAAATGCTTAAAACGCAGGAAGTTTTGCAATTATTCCCGTGCAGTCCAAACGATAATTCTTTTAAAAGTTGCCTCCATTTCGATTTTGACAAAATTTTGTATACGGGGGTTTTTTGAGGCACTGATCACGAATCTCAAAAAAAAAATCGGCAACGTTTCCTTTTCGAGATATTCATTATCAAAGTTAAAAATTAAACTAACCTCATTTAGGATTTTCCTCCTTCTTTTTGCACAGAATTCTTGATTTTTACACTAAATTGGCACACAATATTTAATAAACACGCTTTAAAAACCTGTTTGTATATATTATTTAAACCTTTTTACCATTTAATTGCAACCTTTATTTTCAAACGCCGCAACCATGTATACACTAGGGTATTATTTAGCAGATATGCCAGCCCCGTTTGAAAAAGTGTAAACAAATTAAGTTTTAAAGCGTTTATAAATATTGTATTTAAATAAAATAGTTATATTATATATGATATATTATAATAATATAATATATATATAAATTTAATATAAATATATATGATTATTAATATGTAAAATATATACTAATATTATATATTTATATATTATAATAGTATTACAAAATTTATTTTAAAATTAAACACAATCAAAAAATAAGCAAATATTTTTTCCACTCTGGATGTAATACTACCTGAATTTATCAATAAAATGTTGTAAGCATAAGTTATAATAAAGAACCTCTTAAAAAACAAATTTAAAGAAGTTCTGCAGTATAAGTCATTTGAGCTATCCATTACCGCTTGTTTTTTAAAGAAAATATATGAAATAACTTTTTAAGAATGCCAAATTAATTTATTTTATGTTCTGTGCAAAAAAAAATATCTTTTTTAAAATTTTTATAGTATGTTTTATTGATTTTGAACGCAAAATCCCGAACTAAATTATTTTTTTACAAATAGTTTAACATTAGAGTTATGCCCTGTTGCCAAGAGTTTTCATTTTTCCCTTTTTGTTAAATTTATCACATTGTTAAGTTCATTCCAACCTTAACAACGAGATCGTCACTCGGATGTAAATTTATTAAAATAACACATGTATACCTGTTACGATGCAGTCTACACGTTCTCATCCTAATTTGATAAGAATTGTTTAAATTATTTAAGCCTACTTAGTTTATAAATGCAGTTTATAACATCTTTGTTATGAACTTTATTAATAGACAAAAAAATACTTGGCTTATTAGTGTTTACGTCCATTATTTCACCTCTAATTTTTGTTTTGTATTTATTTTGAAATTGTAAACCCATTAAATGACGTCGAAATAAAATTATAGATTAACAAAGGTTAACTAACTTTACAATTATAAATAAGTAATGTTTTGAAATTTTGTTAATTAAAGGATGTGAATTTTCGGTATATACAGGGTGAAACAAGATTAAGGTATACTATAAACATTCACTATGTGATAATCCTAAGGTTTATCGAGTACGGTAAAAATGTATCTACCTGATAGAGACCGACGAAAATAATACTTACAGCAGGCACACCATACAAAGTGAGGGTCACCTTCAGCTTAGTGCATCATTAGGGATTGTCAAATGAATTTATATGCAAAAAATGTAATTTTGTATAAATGTTGGTAATTTTAAATATTTTTTATTCTTAGAAATAAGAAAGGAAAAAACTTTAGGCAAACTAATTTATTTTTGCAGTATTTGTCTTAAGTAAACTAAGATGCGGTTTATTAGCACAGTACTTAAGAATTTTCTGCAGAAAGCAGGCTTTATAATCCAGATTCGGAATAGCGTAAGAGACAGTGACTTTCGTCAAAGTTTCTCTGCGCAATATCCCCAACAGTGGTAGTAACGGTTGGCGGTTAAGACCTTCGGATCATCGTGGCTTTAGCAGGCAACAGACAGCAAAAGTGTGGAAAATTGCTACCCAATATCGTTATAGTATAAAATATATTTCTTTTAGAACGACACTTGGGCCAAGTTCCAATATTTAATATGTCAGAAAAATCTGCGTCATCCGAGATTTAATATTGAAACTTAGCCTTAGCAACGGGAAAAATGGATTTATTACATAATTCCATATATCTGGTGTTTTCAAGGTTGGTTAAATTTTTCTTTCTAAGCTAAAAAAAAAATAAATTTGGTACATCGGTATTTGACATAAACATACATTGTTTGGCCCATTCATTTGTTTTTGGTATCACTTCCATGTTGAAACATCACAGGTGCTATAAGGACTACACCGACTAGAGCCATGGAGGTGGTATTGAATCTCACCCCCCTTGATATATTTGTAAGGCAAGCGGCCTTGATGACTCTAACACGCCTCCGCATGGTCGGTCTAGACACTAATGTAGGCACTGGCTCAACTGGATGACGCCTGTGGAGGGATGTTACGGGGAAACTTCCAATTCAATAGGCAAGGGCGGACTCAGTTGCAGCAAGGTTCGTTTTTAATAAACCCTACACTATCAATATAAAGGGAACAATACCAATAAGAGGCGAGTCTAAAGGAACCATTAATCTGTACACTGACGGCTCTAAGACCAAGGTGGGCACAGGCTGTGGCATATACTCACCAACCATAAACCTGAAAATCGGATGGACAATGGGCGCCGAACCCAGCGTGCTTCAATCCGAACTGACAGCCATAACCATAGCGGCTTACGAAGCCGCAACATCGCCAACCCTACGATCTGTATTTATACAGATAGTAGGCAAGCATTACTAGCCCTGAATAGACCACGCATTACTTCAGGACTTGTACTAGAATGTCATCAAGCCCTGACTAACATCTCTCTAAATAATGTGGTGAACCTAACCTGAATTAAGGGACATGACATATCCAAAGGTAATCATACCGCTGACTCGCTGGCCAGGGCGGCTGCGGGACGGAATCTAGTTGGTCCCGTCCCCACCACTGGATTGACAACAACAGCGATTAAATACATCATTAAAGAATACTTCCATCGAATGTTTAAAAGAAAATGGGATGATACTACGAACTGCAACTTTGCAAAAATAATGCTGAGCTATCCAGACAAGTCAATAGCGAAAAAAACTTTATGATGTCCAGAAGGAACCTCGAACACTAACGAGCGTTCTAACTGGCCACTGCGGGCTACAAGGACACCTATTTAAAATGGGTCTAACGGACACAGAATTATGTAGAGGCTGTGAACAAGAAAATGAGACAGTGGAACACATTCTTTGCGATTGTCCCGCCCTCACATTTGAACGGAACTCCAGTCTGGCCACGAACTGGCCATTACTGGCCAGAAATTAGAGATCAGACTTCTTTTTAACGTTGACACAATTTTAAATAGAACCAGGACACTGGTCTATTTTTTTCATAATCAATAGATTTTTTTTAAAATTATAATTTAAAGTAGATTTAAAGTGTTTAAATTTTAAATTAAGTAGCCATGGAAAAATAAATTTGATGTGTTTGGTTTTTACAGCTTCTCCAGGCGGAGTAAAGGTTTTTAAAACCTATTTATGGGCATATATTATTACTTTTTTCAAATAAAACGAAGGTAGCTTAATAGCATATCTTAAAAGAGGTATCATTGTATTTAAGCTGTCATATCCTACCGAAATGGGAAAAAATATACCAATGGAGCTATTTAAGATTTAAATGTACCAGTCATTTCCGGTCAAACCGGAAGTGATACAAAACAACTGAATAGGTCGAACAATGCATATTTGATATAATACTTATAAATAAAATTTTTTTTTACTTAAAAAATAAAAATTTTACTTAGAAATTATACTAGCTCAGAGCAGAGATCAGTAACCGTAAAAATAACCCCATGGAGTGTTAATAGGAGAAAAATCGCGCTTGCCTAATCTTTAGAGTAGAACCAGTGGAAATAGCTACAATAAAAAAAAGCTTGACAGTATACCAGAGAAGATTGATTCCTTGCAAGAGTAGGGCCAGTATTAAGACAAAAACGAGGGCAAAAAAATCCGCTCACACCTTTGCTGCCTATGGTGAAGGGTGACACTGCGTGTATTTTACTGGACTTACCATTTTTTGCCATTGTACTTTACAAGAAAAAAAAGTGTTTTGAATAGTAGGGCATCCAAATTTTATAGGTAAATATGTATA
Organism: Listronotus oregonensis; assembly: GCA_019359885.1. Lineage (NCBI taxonomy): Eukaryota > Metazoa > Arthropoda > Insecta > Coleoptera > Curculionidae > Listronotus > Listronotus oregonensis. The sequence goes on from JAHBCN010015034.1 coordinate 13,792, forward strand.
TTACGTCTATAAAAAATATGTATTATTTTTGAGTTGTTTAAATAAATTTTATTTGTTTAGAGTCATGTGTTTGCTGGTATTTAAACATTCATTATTATTTGTTGTATATGATGAAAATGCAAATTTTAAACATTGTGATTGTAAATATATTTGTAAACTTATTTTGGAAACAAAGAGAATATGAAATTACCGCACAAAAACAACAATAAATACAGACCAGCTTTATTTTAAAATATTAAATCTGTTATTGTTTATTTAATACTCTAAATGTACCTATTTAAAAACCAAAATTAAGTAAAATAGGACACTGAAATAACACACTTCACTCATTTCTTTGCAGAACCACTGCAGTACTTACGAGGTAGGTTTGAAAAGTCCGTGCAAAAATAAAAACTATTTACTTGTTTGGGGTAAACCTTTTTTATTTTTCTACATAGTCTCCTTTTAGGCTTATACACTTTGTCCAACGATGTTCCAGTTTGTTGATCCCTTCCAAATAATAGTATTTGTCCAAGTCTGCAAAATATCGATCAATATCTGCAATCACTTCCTCGTCTCAATAAAATCTTTGTCCCGCCAGCCATTTCTTCAAATTGGGGAACAAATAGTAGTCCGAGGGAGCCAAGTCTGGAGAATAGGGGGGATGTAAAACGAGTTGGAATCATATTTCCATTAATTTTGCGACCACAACTGCTGAGGTGTGTGCTGGTGCGTTGTCGTGATGGAAAAGGACATTCTTGTGGGCCAATCGTGGGCGTTTTTCTTGCAGCTCGGTTTTCAAACGGTCCAATAATGATGAATAATATGCACCTGTAATAGCTTTATCCTTTTCCAGATAGTCGATGAGGATTATCCCCTGCGAATCCCAAAAGACAGTCGCCATAACCTTTCCGGCCGAAGGAACGGTCTTCGCCTTTTTGGTGCAGATTCCCCCTTGGTAACCCATTGCTTAGATTGTTGTTTGGTCTCAGGAGTACAGTAATGAATCCATGTTTCATCCACAGTGACAAAACGACGCATAAAGTCCTCCGGATTCTCTGGAACAGCTGCAAACCATACTTGCAACACTTCACTCGATTCCGTTTTTGGTCAAGCGTGAGCAATCGTGGCACCCATCTTGCGGATAGCTTTCTCATGTCCAAATGTTCATGTAAAATATTATGTACCCGTTCAGTCGAGATGCCCACAGCACTAGCAATATCACGTACCTTAACTCTTCTGTCATCTATCACCATATCATGGATTTGATCAATGATTTCTGGAGTCGTGACCTCCACAGGCCGTCCAGAACGTTCAGCGTCACTTGTGCTCATATGGCAAGTCCGAAAATTTTAAAACCACTTGTAAACTGTTCTAATCGAAGGTGCAGAGTCACCATAATGTTTATCAATCTTCTCTTTAGTCTCCTGAGGCGTTTTACCTTTCATAGAGTAATGCTTATTCACCACGCGAAATTCTTTTTCGTCCATTTCTTGAAAATCACTCAACTTTCTTGATTCCGAATGCCCAACACAAAGAAATAGACCCATATGGTTGACACTTGGTGTGCGTTCATTCAACAGATGCTACTAACTACTAAACATGACCTCGATACCCGCCGGTGGTGTCATCTCTCGGACTTTGCTGCGACTTTTCAAACCATCCTCGTATAATATTTTTACAATAAATGTTTATTGGTACCCTATTTTGCTTAATTAAAGAACGCCTGAGCGTGTATTAATCCAATTTTCAAACACGCGTGTTTAAAAGGTTACCATGGTACACGGTGATCATTTATAATGTCTTTTAATAATATGTCCTATATCTAAATGTAATAGTTTTAGAAATATTCGCATTTTAACAAAGCAGCTATATTCAAAAGTAAATTTTCTAGATTTTAGTTCTTGGGTGGCCGTGAATTAGGCGGTCGCGAAGAAACAACATTTTTGTTTATTACTGACAGTTACATATTTAGTAAATAATTAGATTTATTTAATGAAATATTTTTTCAATAAAAAAGCCTTATTCAGGAAAGGGAAAAACCATTAATTTTGCAAACATTTATTAAAACAAATAATAGCGTTAAGCAGTGGAAAGAGATAAAAATAGTGATTTAAATATATTACTAAAGCTAAAGAAAATCCAAACATTTTTTCGATACAAAAAATATCAATGATCTTATTTTAGAGTGAGAAACAAAATCGAAAATAATTTAATATCTAGAACAACGATACAAGAAAACATGTAGTTTTTACAATTTAAATTGCTCAACTGGGCCCCCGTTTTCTTCAATACATTTGATATAAGTTCTTCGTAACCTTTCTACTGCGGCAGTGATAGATTGGCTATAATCTTCATTCAGGATTTGAATTTCCGTTCTAATAAGTTCTTTTAATTTTTACTGTTTTCAATGGTATTTGCATTTACTCGATTTTTTAGCGCTTCCCATAAAAATGCATCCATCGGCGTCAAGTCAGGGCTGTAGGTGGCCGTTTTATTGGTGCATCCGCGCCAATCCATTCACTAAACCTTTGGTTAAGAAAATTTGTAACACTGTGAGGAGGAGCGCCATCTTGTTGAAAGACGAAGTTTCTCTATTGTTTTAACGAAAGCTCATTAGTTTTTGCTGGAAAAAATTCAAATAACTATTTCCGTTTAAAGAAACGTTAAAGAAATGGGGACCTATTATTCTATTATTTAAAATAGCACACCATACATTGACAATTTGGCGACCTTAAAATTGAAATTCCCTATAGCAGTTGAGATTTACTGTGGCCCAGTGTCTAGTATTTTTCCTGTTTACCATACCAGAAGTTGCAAATGATGACTCATCAGTCCAAAATACATTTTTCAAGTAACTATTATTCAAATTGATTTTTTCTAACACAGTTGTGCAAAATTCTCCCCTTTTTTCTCGGAGTCTCGGCTTTAATTTAGTTGTAGGCTTAATTTTCTAAGGTTTATACCCTGTTTTGTCAAGAGTATTTTAAATCCTCCCATAAGAGGCATTTTTTGAATCATCAGAGCAAAAGAAAAAATAATTATTTAGTGTGACGTGCTTGGTTTTGACTCTGAGCGCGCAACCAAAAATATCTTGCGGGGTCTCATTTTCAGCCTTAAATTAAAATTATAAATAATAAAAATAGAGTTCGGGGAGTTGAAGGTTTTCTTCTCTTTAAGGATCTTTTTTGCAATTTCCGCTATCTGTAATGGTTTTTGAGTTGTCATCAAAAATCAAAAAGGCTTATTTTTTTTGTTAACCCTTAAGTGGTGACCCTATTTTTAATTACATAAAAGGTAAACCATGAGTCTGACAGACTCCTACCAAAAAAGCTTTTTTTTTTAAAGCTATTAAAAAATATTTTGAAAAAACATTTTTTTAATTAATAAAACAACATTGTCATTGTATTTTCAAATTTATTGAAAAAAAAACAATAAAAAATTAAGTTTTAAAATAAAAATATTAAAGTTTAATAAATTTCTTGTTATACAAAATAAAATAAGGCTTTTTTAAAAAAAAAAATTCAAAAAATGCAAATTAACATAATATATCGTTAATAATAAAGATATTTTATAAAAAAAAAAAATTGAAAAACGCAAATTATAAATTCTACAAAAAAAACCTGCAAATCAGAAACATAGACTATAAAAAAATTAGTCTTGCCCCGCCCTGGAATCAATTTTTACAAATTTTTCGAGAACATTTTCAACAAAGGGGTTTTTCCTTGGTGCATAAATATGCAGTCTTTCTTCTTAATTTGGATGGGCAGAGGGCAATATTTTTTTGTTTCAAGCTTTTCTTCTTCATCATGGCCTTATTTTCCGAACATCAAGAATATTTCCAATCAGTTGTTTCAGTTGCCTCTGTATGGTTGGCATTCAAACCTTCTATGTAAAGGGCGGAAACTAGTTCATCTGCCAGGGTTTCATAAACTTGAATCTAGTCCAATTATTTGTCTATGAATTAAACATAATATAGGAATTAACGCCACATATGTCTACTATTCTAAAAAAAATAGCCATGGGCCATCTTCTTGTTCTGCGGCTACAGGAATATTTTACACACTTTTCATCCATCGCATCTAACACCCCTTTTGGTAAAATTATAAAGAATTTATTTCGGTAATCCATTATCTCTGTCGACTTCTTGGAGTGATGTAGAGAAATTATTATTACAGCTTTGTTTTTCTTAGTTGTACGGGATAAAAGTGTTATGTTTTTGTAATCCATACAAAGTATCACCTTCATTACGATTGCGTTGCGGAAGAAACTGTGATGGGATTTTTTTTTTATTTTTTCTAACTGTGCCGACGTAGGTAAGTTTATTTTTTGTAAATGATGCGTTAACTCAATTGAACTAAACCAATTGTCGGCAGTCACTTTCTATTAGTATTGTAAATATGTTTGACTAGTCTAATTACTGTTGAGAAGGTATACTCATTCTTCTTTCTTCGTCTGTCAAGCTAAATCCATTCGAACCTTTTCCAGCATAAATGTAGGCGTTGTGTAAAACCCGTTCGTGCATCAGGCATGCATAAGATTTTTATCCCATATTTACAGGGTTTGTTCGGCATGTACATTTTAAAACGACATTTTCCTCTAAAGCCTACAAGCATCTCGTCTACGCACACATTGGCTCCAACTTTATAGGTGTTTTTTTAATTGGGACAAATATATCAAAAAATTCTTGGATAGCAGCAGAGGATTATCCTTTGCCCTTTTTTCTCGGTCCGAGGCATCGTCAAATCTTAGAGCAGCCATTAGGACTAGGGGAAAAGCTTCTGTGACATAACTGCTCGAAATATGGGTCTTCCCTTTTTCCTTTAGCAAAAAGACTTCGTACATCCTCATGATTTGACTTGTAAATAGAAGTATAGAGAAGCAGTCCCAAAAAAACTCTGAATTTATTTTCGGTATCTGCAATCGTTTTTCCTTATTATATTTTTTTATATTTGGCCGAAAAGTTGCGAGTTTTTCATTAGTTCTCTTGACAACAAGACTATACATATCTGGCGAAAACATATTATTAAAATAATAAACAGGACTCTCTGACTTTTCTACATGTGAATGCAATGATGGAAGTACAATTATTATGACTAGGCGTACGGACGTTTCTGGTTGGCTCTTTTTTGCTCCACTTAAATATATTTTTTCCAAAGTAATAATTACTGGAATCGACGCGCTCTTCCTGGTCTTCGCTAGATGTCGTTTCCGAGTCATGTTCTACTTCATTTTCACAAATTTCTTGTTCACTGTCCGTTAAATGATCACTGTCTATCAGTTTTCTTCTTCCACTTCATCATCACTTATATCACTGTTCGCCTCATTATACCATTTTGTGTAAACTTCCTCAAAAATCAGGGCTAACGCACTTACAGTCGGGCGGCAACCAGCCATATTTTAATTACACTAATAGTGACCTTGCGTCTACTAGACTGGGTATAAATAACTGAAAAAAGAGTCGAAGGACGTATTCTCTAAGGCATCTGTAAGAACACTGAAGGGTATGAAGGTACCGAACGGCGCCGGGCTACACATTTATGGTGGGGGAAAGCCGACACGTAAACCATCATGCGGAGTCTTGGGGACGTATGGTCACCAGTTAAGGGTTAATAACAATTGGAATTTTTATTTACAAAAAAAAAATCCTTAGAACGCCTTTCTTAGATTTGCATTTCGCGTCGAATGAGCTATAGGTCATATATTTCGAAGCCTTCTAACTATTTTTCGCAGGAAACACACTTCTCGACTGGACTATTACAAAAATATTAAATTTATTTATTTTTTGCTGACACTGAATATATTTTTCTAAAAGCATCATTTGTTACATATTACTTAATCTTCTGCCAAAATTCATTCTTCGGCTCTAGCTCGACATCGGAATCCGTCCATTGACCTGCTAGATGGCGCTGATTGCACGATTGGCGTGGGCCGTGAATGTCGCATTGGCGGTGTATCTCGTCTCTTACGTTCCTTGTCCATTAAAATAACGGCATATCAAGGCCTCTCTGACGTGTACCTTCGGTCGGTCATCCTGCATTGATTTATACACTTCTATAGAGTAGAAAAATGTATTTATAGACCAAGACGCAATTGAGTACTTTAAGGCATGCCTGAAGCAGATATTTTACGTGATTGTGAGTACATTGTCGCTTTGATATCTGTTGGTCTTTGCAAATAATAAAGTACTAAATTTGGGCCCTTTAAATTTATTAAAAAAACCAAACTGGGGAAAAAAATTCTACTATTTCAGGTTATTAAAACCTACCGATTATTTTTTTTTGCTGCTCTCCGTTTCTTTTTTATAGTGCTACTTGATAATTTAAGTATGAGTTGAATGAATTAACGTGTACCGGGTGTCCAAATAAGAAAAGACGCCGGTTATATCTCGAAAACTATTTATCGCACAGAGCTAGAGAACAGTTAAATAGTCGGAATTATACTCATTTGTAGTTACTTACCCAGGTGAAAAAAAAACGTATGTCGTAAATTAATAATTAGACATTTTTGTCAATAAATATTAGGTTAGAAAATTTACTGTCGCGTTAAAGGAAATTCATAGTCTGTTATGTTTTTTTGTATACGTTCAGAAATTAACAAATGATTTTTAGGGTTGGTTGTACCCAAGGGTAGTAAACTTAACAAGGAGTGCTCGTTTTTTTTGTCCGCAGATATAGGTTATTTTTTGGACGTCACCGTTTGCCCATTTTCCCCAAAGGCAATTTATTTTATTAATTTTTGTTAAATATTCAATTTTTTAAAAAACTATTTTGGATATGTACTTACTATTAGAACTGTAATGTAAAAATTTTTTAAAAATTAAACTTTATATTACTTGTAAACAAAACAAAAAAAGGGAAAAACCCATTACGTCACAAATACCGAATTGACATTTAAATTGGTTTATATGGGCTTAAATGGGATCGAGCACTCCTTGTTAGGTTTATTACCCTTTTGGGGTTTTAAAAAATTTTTAAAGGGAAAACCCTTTGCACAAGGTTTCCTTAAAAAAGGCCAAACAAGCAATCTGATTGGCTACATTGGAGATTTAAAAGGAAAAAATAACGCTAAGGGTTCTTTCACACGGGGAGCCCCTTTCTCGCCCCCTATACAGGAGCTCTTTTCGCCCCTACCTGCCTGACGCGACTCCCGGCTCGAGATGCAGGAGACGTGAGGGCTCTCGTCTCCCGATACGTGGCGGTTCCCCCCTCCGTTTGAAAGATCCCTTGGACTCGTTGCATTTTTGGGGCTAAGAGCCTTCCCTTCCCCCAAAGGGTTGAGGGGGAAGGAAGCTCCCCGGTGAAAGGAGCCTAATGGGTTTCCCTTTAAAAATTTTTGGTGCAACCGGCCATTAGCAGTATATTATCATTTTTACATTCGTCTATACACTTTCAATCTCAAAAAAAAAAAAAAAATAATCTTGTAGTATTTATTTATTAACAAACTTAGTAACAATTAACAATTAATATGATTAATCATGAATAATAAAAAAGACAGATAATTTTAAATATATTGGCTTTTTTTCAACTAGAAGAGGAACAAGTTTGGGAAACCCAAACGCACTTCAAATTGAGAATATAATACAACGAGCAGTAGATGTACCAAAACTGAGCTTACAAAAAATTTTGAAAAAAGGAAGAATGGGGATAAAAATTTTTTTTAACCTCAGGGAAAATTTCAAATACTCAATTTAAATTTTAAATTTTCTTGTTTATGAAAAAAAAACTGCCCGGATGAATATGTTAACACATCAAAATGTAAATATAAATCCAAAAAATAAAAATACAAACTCAAAAAAAAAAAACATATTGCATTGCCAAAGTTTAATTTTAACGAAGGTTTAAAAATT
>JAHBCN010015035.1:0-21705 GCA_019359885.1 Listronotus oregonensis
GTCGTAGGTTGGGTTTTAACAAGAGCAATAAAATTACCATTAAGACGGAGTTTACTATACAGTTAGCATCGAGGAATTTGAGAGGCCAATTCAGAGGTGCAACCAAGCAAATGCACACGCGTCTCAGATCTCGGATTAACTTGACAGCTCATGCGAAACTCCACTGCGGGTCATTCGAATACAGTTTGTTCCGTGGAATACATTTTTTTTATTACGTGTTACTCTTATATTTTTCCCAACATCTATAACGTCATAATAATTAAAAAATAATTAGGATAATTAGCAGTAGTCCAGTAAATGAAGGGACAAAGCTGTAAATAAATCTGTACAGTTTTTCCTTGTGGCGCAATTCTTAGGTCTTTTGGGATGCTTTCGAGCAAAAAAAATTATCAACATTAACAGGTGGGCAAGGGCTGAAAATGGCCCCTCAAGGCCCGAAAAATGGGTTTCTCGCTAATATCTGCCAAAATATGCTTATTGGAGAATTTTTGTATGGACAAAAAATGAAGATCGTCTTGTAATCTACAAAAATGGTCCTTATATTTTTTTCGAAAAATCGATAGTTTTCGAGATAACGGGACCCAAAAGTCCCCTTGTGTCAGCTGCCGTTTTACCGCTAGATAGTCCATTGAAAACTACGGTAAAAGGTCGGAAACGCTGGACTTGACGAGACCACTGTGGGGGGTGTAACACAAATTTTCCAGTCTCGACACCCCGATTTTCGAAATCAGCGACCCAACAAACATATAAGATGGCTTAGTTTGCGAAATGTCAATTTTTTCCGAAAACCCACCCCTATTTAGGGGCGTTTTTTGGAATTTTAGGGGTGTTTCGACCATTGCTGCAAGTTCTAACCCCCATTTTCGTAATCAGCGCCCCAAAATACATAAGGGACAAGTGGTCTCGTCAAGCCCAGCGATTCCCGACCTTTTACCGTAGTTTTCAATGGACTATAGAATGCCGCTATCTTCATGGATTCACTTATAAACGGTCGGAAGAATTGTTCCATTACTCGGAATGGGAAAACCCGCACCTATCATTGCATATGAGTTTGGGTCAAAGTTTTTTTTAGTGATGAGCAAAGCAAGACCAAGACCAAGACCGGGCTAGTCTTGGTCTTGGTCTCTTGCTTTGCTCATTTAGTGATGAGCAAAGCAAGACCAAGACCAAGACGGCTAGTCTTGGTCTTGGTCTTTTAAGTCTGGTCTTGGTCTTGGTCTTGCAAGCCCAAAGAAGGTCTTGGTCTTGGTCTTGCACCTCCCGGTCTTGGTCTTGGTCTTGCTGCAAGAGTCTTGCTGGTATTGATTTTTTTTGGTAGTAATAATTTAAACTAAGCAATCTTAAATAAAATATATATTTTTTTAATACTTACAAATAAATAAAGATGGAGACTATATTTTTTGCTTTAAAATTTTAAAATATACCAATTTTAACCTCACATGTACATTTAAAAAATTATTTGATTAAAAAGGATATTTTAAATGTAGGGGTTTATTTATTTATAGCGCTTAATTTTAGTAATAGGAAATATTTAAATTTTCTTTGAAGAAGCATATAAAATTACAATACTGAGTACTCTGAGGGCCGAAAAAAACTTTTAATTTCAACCAGATGTGAAATTTCCATGAAAATGATTCTGATATGTAAACATTGGTTTCTAATTAAAAAAAGGTATTTAGGAAACTTTTCAGTTCAAATAAACTTTCTATGTTCAAATTAGTCAAACATTTGCCGCAAGTTTGACAAATACTTATAAACATTCTGCATATACAAGGTGGCTCGATAGTGCGACAAAATCGATATATCCGAAACCGTTCATAATGGTAAAAACTGAATATACAAAAATTATATAAAAAAGGGCGTAAAATGTAAAATTATTTTCTATTTCAGAATTTTCCAAAAAATCCCTACCACTGAAGAAAAATTCCTTATTTTTAGCTTTTAACCTAAAATAGAAAAATTATAGCAAAAAATTCATTTAAAAAATCGCTTCCCGTATATTATGCTGGAAATTCTTGAACTGTCATATAGGTACAATGTCGACGTAGATGGTTTTTTAATATCATTTTCGGTTTTGACAAAATGATCATCATTATACTTTTGATTTTTGACTTTTCCGTCTAACGAGTGAAATTTAAAATCCATTTATATAAACAGTATTCCTATATAAAATGACAAATATATTTTTTATTAAACCATCACTTTTACATTTACATTTAGTTTAAAGGAGCAATCTAAGATGCCACTTCTTACAGTGTGGCACAAAAATAATGTTTTCCTGGATTTTGGAAATTTTTGATCAGTAAGTGGCATCACTAGATACCTAATTTAAAAAAAAATATTAGGAATAGGTAAGTAATTTTCAGCTTCTATAACTTTTGTACTCTTAGTTTTTCTCTGTCGTAAACGGTTTTGGAGATATCGAGCTTTGTCGGACCATTGAGTCACAATCTTATTATTTTTGAAACATGTTACTGAATCTACTAGTTATCGTTTTTAGATAATTTTATTAAAAACGAAGTGATTTAATTATTATTTTATTAAAAAAACCTGTTACTCATAAAATAATCGCCTTTTTAGGCAGTTCTCGACACATTTTTTGTCATGTCTGTATGAAATACCTCTGTATATTGAATATAAAAATTGAATATTATAATTTAAAAAAAAAAGTGACAAAAGTGCAAGAGTCTTGCAGGTCGGTCTTGGTCTTGCGTAGTCTTACCCTCGGTCTTGGTCTTGGTTTGCAACCCCGGTCGGTCTCAAGCGAGAAGGCGGTCTGTCTTGGTATTAGGTCGCTGCAAGACCAAGACCAAGCCGAAGACAAGACCGTCTCGCTCATCACTATTTTTTTAGAATATTTTGAGAGTATCTCATTAATTTATTGATATTTTTTGAAAAAATGGTTTGTTATTAACATTTCTTTTTTATAATAAGACCTTAGCAAGTGTTTAATGATCCCGGAAAATTTTCTTTAGCATCTTTTTTGCGTTTTGATAAAGAAGTGTTTTGCCCATCTGCATTTTTGGCCGTTTTCGGCTATCTATCCAGTGTGGAATGTTATGGATTTTTCGACGGCCGTTTTTGCGAAAAATAATAGTGTTGCAAAAAAAATGGTAAGGACCATTTTTGTAGATTTTGGGGTGATCTTCATTTTTTGTTTAAACAAAAATTCTCTAATTCGCATATTTTGGCAGATATTCGCGGGAAACTCATTTTTGGGAATTTGGGGGGCCATTTCAGCGGGTTCCCACGTCGAAATCGTGATAAACTTTTTCTCGTTTGAAAGCATTCGCGAAGACCTAAGAATTGCGCCACCAATGAAAACGGTACAGATTTATTTACAGCTTTGGGTATTTTCAGGTCTCCAGTTACTGGACTATATAGGTATATGATCGAAAGTTGGAATAATTATAAGGAAAGGAGTGCTGCAAACAGCATTTTTTTCTGGTAAAAAATACAAATTCTTAGAAACTACTTAACAATGCGCCTGCGTGTTTAATATATTTTATGGAAAAAATGTTATTGTTGCAAACAGCAATTTAGTGAAATTCCCGTAATTTTTAAGCTCAAATCTGCTAGCCTTTCTGGGTCCAAAGTGTGACCGTGTCACACGAGCTTTACACAGGCGCTTATTGGACTTCCACTTCTTTTTAGAGACCTGTGAGCTAAACGTCCCAGCTCTATTCCGTTTAACATTGAGCGGAATAAACTCTATCAAACCTGAAACAACCAACTGTAGGGTTCACAAAGAGAAAATGCCGTCAGCTACTCGGAATGCCAACTGGGTTAAAAGTGTAGACACAAACCAGACAAGCAATGTGCCAAGATGCGACCATTTAAGCCTCTAGAACCGTAAAGATGTATTTTCTTTATAAAATAATCTAAATTTGAAATTGCGGAAGGTATATTTAATTCTAGTTAGAATACGTATTACAGTTATACTCTACTTGTTAATTAAGGTTTCGAAAATCGTTTCCCCCACAAAATTTAATGAGAACAACCAAGTTTGGGACTAATTCCAAAAAAGGTGGATGTTGCAAAGGAGGTCAGTTGGTTTAACAATCTTCCGAAGAAAACATGGATCGGGAAATTAAAAATTTTGTAAAAATAAATACGTATAATCTATAATACTTTATAGACAACAGTATTACTAAATATAAAATATATTTTTATGTACAATCACAATATAAAGCATAACTCCATAAAAAATTAAATTTCAGTGGCATACAAACATTGTGTACTTTATTATTTTGAATATGATTGCTCTATGTAAAAAAAAAAATTAAATAACTGGCATATAAACTTTCTACTTTTATCATTTCTAATATATATTGCTCGATATTGTGTATAAAACTAAATTATTATAATAAATTTTACGATATTCAGTTTTTTCGTTGAGACACCCTGTACCTATATTCAAAAATCACAGTCGATAACGCATAATGTCATTGCGAGCAAAAAAATTCGTATAAAATTTTGTGATCGTAACAGGATGATAGCTGTCAAATTTTGACGTTTGTGACATATGATCAAGAGTAAAAAGGTTTTTCTTTCTCAATATATACAGCAGAATACGGATGTATAGTTTGTTTCGGATAGCTGAAAAGATGCATGTGTGAAACCTGTTTCCAAAAAAGGATGCAAAACTCTCCCTTCTAACTATAGACATATATTTCTTCTTTAGTTGTTTGTAAGATAATAAAAAAAATTCATTGATACTCGAATCTTAAAGTGCCTATTTGGAAAAACACTAAATTTTACATGACAGACAGTAGTAGAGTTTCTTAGTAAATCCCAGATCGTTGCTTTTGACATATTCAAAGCTTTTAATCCGGTTTGGCATGATGGGCATCTTAATAATCTTTCTTCCCACGGTCTTCCTCCTAAGCTTAGTTCTTAGCTCTCAGTTTTCTTTCCCATCGACGTATATCAGTCATTCTTTTCGCTTCTTTAATGCTGGCCTCAGAGCATAGTACTGATACCAACTCTGTTTCTTTTTCATCCAACGATCTTCTTTCTTGCGCAATCAATCACATTCATAATTTAGCTGACAATAGTACAGTCTATTCTAATATTAAACTTTTTAAACCACTTTGTGGGTCATTGCAGATATCTCTTACCCAAGACCTTAAACTAATCTTGGATTGGGGCGCCAAAAATCTTGTTCACTTTAATACCTCCCCAAACACGTAGTTCGCTTGTCAAAAAAAAAGCTCCAATTTCCCTTCATTAGTTCCCCCCAAACAAAAAGCTTTTCTTTTTATTTTTAGAAAAATTAGCCGATTTGTTTAACTTTTTCCCAGAAAACCCCCTTTTCCAAAATATCATTAAATCCTCTTTTAATTTTTCCTATTTGGGGTATTTAAAAAATAGCCTACTTTTTCGAAAAACCGTTTTTAACAACCTTACGAAAATTTTTTTCTTCATGAAAAAGGGCATGATCTTTTTTCAACTATTTTAAAATAAATCATTTTAAATTTTAAATAATGGAAGGAGGTTTCTTTCTTCTTTTAAAAAACTTCAACCTTTGCGTACAAAAAGTCCCTTTATTCCTCCTCTATGTCCAATATCCGAACGTCATATAGTGGCAAATCTACAAAGATCAATTTCGTAATTTTTTTTTTGACTGTCTGGAAAATAGGAAAATGTCTTGGTGGTGTGTCTGTTGGGAGGTTTTGTTTTTAAAATAATTATTTTGGTTGCGTTCATTTTTGGGTTTTTTTATTCTAAAACTGAATAAGCCCTTTATTTCAAAAATAAAATATAGTATTTAAAAAACAACCCTTTTTTCTTTAAATGTGGTTTTTCCCCCCTCCAGCGTCGCCCATGCGAAACCCAAAGCGACTAAACGCAAAATGCGAAACCAAAACAAATGCGACTAACCAATGCGACAACGCAATGCGACAAGCAATGCGACTAACGCTCGGCCGCCTTTAAACAGATAGTTTCTTAGGGCCGCGGCTCAAACTCCGGGTAGCAAAATAATTAGTGTAAAAGGGGAAAAATCTTTGGTAAGAGTCGTGATGGATGATTAGCAAATATTTTTTTAGAAGAAAAAAGGATGACGAAATATTATTACAATTAGCAACTTTAAAAATGTTTACCCCTATAAACCAATATTTCAGCAAAGACGCGATGAGGGTTTTTATACTTTAATAAATCCTCAACAGGATAAAGTAAAATTTATAGAAAATATTTTAGACTGAATAAAACAGGATTTAGTTTAATTCTTGATAATAAAAGACGATATAAAAAAAGGGTGAAATAGACAACACAGTTGTATTAAGGTAAATCTGTACAGGGTGTACCAAATTCGAGTCTTATCATTAGGATCTCGGAAACTTAAAGAGATACGAGGTCGGTTAAATGAAGGAAAGTTGCGCAATATGATGCTAATCAAAATGCCACCTTAGAACTTTAAAATTTTCGAATACTTACTTTTGGAAAAAACCGATTATTCGCGATTTCATTTTTATTTTTTATGACTTTATTTGAATGTATGTAACAAAATAACTTTGACATTACCATTGCTACTTTTTCTGTTCTACAAGATAGTGTTATTAGATTTATACACCGACGTTTCGTCTTTGAGCTGCCATCATCAACTGTTTTTAAATAATTTTTTTATTATGTATTTTTGGGGCGTAAGTTCCCAAAAACTAATAATGTATTTGCACTTATTCGAAAAATTTATATTAATGGCAATTTTCTTAAAACCATATGTTAGAGAGAGTCAGACAATATATTTTGGCAGGATCTTGGTAAAACATTAAACTGATTTTTTTTGAATAAGTATGAAACATCATTGGTTGGGGCAAAGCTCTTTAAATACGTAATAAAAAATCAGGACCTCATTTAAAAAAAATACTTTCAACTTTTAACAATTTAAAAAAAACACCGGACATTCCACACAAAACAACACAAACAAAATATCAGTCGCAGACACGACTGCGGCTACACTGCTTCTTCAGCAGTCAGTCGCATCAATCGCAGTCGTTGACAGCGGACGCAGAATCGACCGCCGCTCAGACAAACCAGGCACATTTAAAAACATGAGTAGGAGTGCTTTGCGAGATAACAGTGCGTTAGCCGCATGCGGCGGCCGCGTGGAAGGAAACATACCTTTAGGACAGCCCACGTACCTGTCGCATTTTCAGATGTAGTCCAAAAAACCAAGCTAGAAAGAGTGCA
Source organism: Listronotus oregonensis (assembly GCA_019359885.1). Classification (NCBI taxonomy): domain Eukaryota; kingdom Metazoa; phylum Arthropoda; class Insecta; order Coleoptera; family Curculionidae; genus Listronotus; species Listronotus oregonensis. The sequence continues at coordinate 7,192 of JAHBCN010015035.1, forward strand.
AAACCTCTCAATTTTTTCAAAATGCATAGATTTGCATGAAAATTTGGGATTTAGCTTAACTTACCCTTTTTTTTAATCTATAGTATGCCAATGGGCGCTCTTTATTTTTTAGGGGTGAAAACTACCCTTTATTGCTAAAACCTATAAAATCATACATTAAAGCTTAAGTTGAGTAAAATTTGACTTAAATAAGTTGAAAAAGTAGTATTTTGTTTTTCTGAAACATTATTTGAAATATTTCAACCCCTATTATGATTTAAAAAAAATATTTACCCAAAAACATTAATATATTATTGCAGTGTTTTGCATGAAAATTTGGGTTTAGGCTTAACTTACCCTCCTCTTTAAAATATCCATTATGCTAAAGGTCGCTTTTTTTTGGGTGAAAATTATCCCTTATTGCAAAAACCTTCCAAATAATAAGTCATAAAATTAGACTCATATAAATTGAAAAATAAGTATTTAATTATTTAAAATGTTATTAAATATATTTTAACCCTTGAAAATCAACCCTTTTTATGATTTATTAAAAAAAAAAATGTTTACCCTAGAAAAAGTAACATATTGTCAAAGAGTTGTAATTAAAAAATGTGACAGTTTCAAAGTATTACTAATTAAATGTTGTAATTTTTTAATCCTCAAAAATGCACCCCTCACAATATTACAATGCAAAAAATTGTACGAAACCGCGAATTATTAAAAAAAATACATCGAATTCTTTTTTAGCATGCTCCAAAAATTTTGGTTTTTTAAGCATAACTTCTTCAGTCTTTGTGATAAAAAGTTCTTCAAACAACCATTTTGTTGGTTTTTTCAAGAGCTACAAGGTTCTATATATTAAAACTGTTTAAAACCCTTAATCTTTTTAAGGGGTGAGTTTAAAGGGCTGAAGAAGGTAGTTCTCGTCTATACACACGCGTTTTAAACGTTTATATCTCAGTTAATTTTCGTCATACAGTAAATTAAAAAAAAGCCAAATATTTGTTATTTAAAATGCTACAATTTGACACCCTAGTAATTTTTACGTATCCCCTTTGTTTTCGAGTTATTTTCAAAAAAAGATAATTTTTTATTAACATTCTGAAATTTGATTTTCACTGCAGCTCCATTTTTTCAAGATTAAGCAATTTAAATTGGGTAAAATTTTATAATATATTTTTGATACAGAGATAAAGTGAATTGAAAAAGGGCTACGAATCATTTTAATTAGGGTGGTAATTATGGGGTTGTTTTCAAAGATTTTTGCACTCAATTTTGGTCTAACCTTATTTTAATTATAACTTACTCAACTTTTATGATACATATCCTTTTTTTTTAAATAACTTATTATTAGTTTTTCTCGAAAAATACGTAGATTTTATTTGCAATAACCTTTAACAAACCACAACTTGGTTTGTATTGGTCCCACAGCAATTTAAAAAAACCATTTTATTTGTTTTTTCAAAAGCTACAATTTTATTATTTACAGTTTTTTGATAAAATGCATACTTATCGAGATAATTTGCAAAAAACCGATTAAAAACGTTGATTTTATCGACGAAAAACTCCGACTTTCGATCGCGAAGAACTCGAAGAGTATGCATTTTACAAAAAGCATCAAACATTTTTTGCTTAAAAATTATTTTTCTATCGATTCCTGTGGTCAAAATATATTTAAAATTCCACCCCCAAGATGGTTTGACAACCACCCCCAAGGTAAAGGCCCTTTCGGCATGATATAGATTTTGATCCTTGGACTATTCCCTACCTACTCTCAAAATTTTAGGTCATTCTATGCATTTTAAAATTGCTAAGCAAAATGGTTCGTTTTCTGGAATAATTGTATGTAATGTACAGGGTGTCCCAAACTGGACGCGCTTCTTGTAGAACAACCCTTATTTGACGGGATAGAAAAAAATTAACCAAGGTGTCCGGAGCTCAAATTTAATGAGAAAACTACTGGCGCTAACTCTGTATCTCTATCGTTTGGCCACTAGGGCGTTTCTCAATTTCGTCGATTTTTTAAAAGCCCCATAACTTTCTTATTAATAAAATAATTCATTTTGATAAAAACTTTCTTAAGGCACTTTTTTTCATTAGAATTCATTGCGATAGGCAGATTTTTTACAGGGCGTTTAGATTTTCGTGCACCACCCCAAAATCTAATTTTTTTATATGGACCACCCTAAAAATTATAAGATTTTTGAATAGCTGGTAAAATTTCCTAATTTGATGTATCCTTAATTATGTTTATCTTAAAAACTATTAGTAATTATTACGATTTAAAAATTAAAAAATAATGTGTCTACAGAAATCAACATTGCCATGACTAATAAAATGACATAGGATGCAAACATGTTATGATTCGCCAAATATTTAAAAGTTGCTACGTAAAAGCAGTAGGCCATGCATATGATTTTTTGTTTAATATTTTAACGGCTTCTGAATAGTTGAAATTGACAGTGGAACTTGATATTGTTAAATATTTTGGTATTTTAGTAGAAAAAGCAGTAATTTTAAATGGTTTTAAGAAAGGTTTTGAAAAGTGTTAAAATGTATGAAAAATTTTAAAGTTCAACTGAATGATACATAGAAAGCAACAAAAATGCTCAGGCGGCAAGAAACACTGGCAATTTTCAAAAGATATCCCGGGTGGCAGCAACCATCCAGGGATGTATTTGTTAGACTGCCACATAATCTTCAAAATGTTGGCTACTTTAATATTGAGCAAATTATGCTCAAAATCAAGAAATTCAAAACGAAAATGAAGTAAATACTTATAACCGTATTTTGGGCACTTTATATGAAAAGAAGCAAAAACCACAGGATTTTGAAAAAAAAAACAAATTTAAGCCTTATCAGACCACAAAATCCATCATCTTCTCCTGGAGATTTAATCGAGAACTCGTTTTTGTGAGTGGTTTTAAATAAAATACAAAATGAACCAAATTTTGCTTAAATTGTATTTGGTCTGACGAAATTCGATTAATTAGTGCGAATAATTTAATCGGCTTAATGATAACACTTGGTCCCAAGAAAATCCCCATGCGACTTTGCAAAACAGACAACAGGAAGATTTAGCTTCAATGTGTGGGTGGAGACACGAAGAGCCGCTGAACTCTAGACAATATTTGGATATTTTAAGGGACGAGGTTGAACCATTCTTTGGAAGATATTCCCATAAATCTGATACTGGGGTCTTCTTCCAGCATGATGGTACTTTCCCCTGCGCATTGTGCAAGGACCATAAACGATGCCTCAATGTTTAGTTTGGTGAAAATTGGATGGGAAAGCAAGGGCCCATACAATGGCATATACTTGAGTCACCGGACTGACTCCCTTAGATTTTTTTTTCTTTGGGGTAGAATTAGAGACCTTACTTATAAAAACAATAATTTAAATGTAGGAAGAATTAGAAAGGGCGTTGCGAGTTGCGTTTAACCGGGTTCAAATATAGAACTTATTGTACAGTTAATGCTGTTAAAAAAGATGTAGAATTTGCGTACAACAAAATGGGGAACATTTGAATATTTGGTAACAAAATTTTAATTCATTTTTGTTTATTTATTATCGTTAATTAAATTCCATAAAATTTTATATTAAGTTAAGGTAGAGTTATGTTTTTTGTTAATATTGTTGGTTTGTTGTTGTCGTTTGTGTTTTAGATAATTAATAATTTAATATATTAACTATGGAAAGTAAATCTTATTATAAAACTTTAGATCTGTTGTTTAATCATAACATGTTAGCATCCTATGTCATTTTATTAGTCATGGCAATGTTGATTTCTGAGCTACATTATTTTAATTTTAATCGTAACACTGCTAATGGTTTTTAAGATAAACATAACAAGTACATCAAATTTAAATTTTACCAGCTTTTCAAAAATCTTATAATATATAGGGTGTTCCATATAAAATGATTTTGGGGTGGTGCACATAAAATCTAAACGCCCTGTAAAATCTGCCTATCGCAATTAATTCTACGAAAAAAAGTGCTATTAAAGAAAGTTTTTATTGAAATTAATTATTAATAAGAAAGTTATGGGGCATTTAAAAAATCAAGCGAAATTCGAGAAACGCCCTCTAGTGGCCAAACAAATAGATAGCAAAGTTTTATTAGCGCCAGTAGTTTTCTCATTAAATTGAGAACTCCGGACACCTTGGTCAATTTTTTCTATCCCTTCAAATAAGGGTTGTTCCCATAAGAACGCGTCCAGTTTGGGACACCCTGTACAATTTAAACATGGAACGGTTTGGAAAATACGTATTAGGTAAGTTCTGTAAAGAAGTGAGTAAAATTAAAATGCATCGTCGTATTTTTTTTTAAGTATTTATTTTAAAAATGCGGACCAGAAATTTATTCACCTTTGTATGGGATTATTAAACATCCTTTGCTTCTGGTGTGTAAGGTATATGGAGCTCTTCGTGGATCACAGCAGAATAAGATTGTTAAAAAAATACTAAAAATATTTTAGGAAACATGGACAATTTATAAATTTTAGTGAATGTGTGCTTGTTTATCCTCCATTAAAGAAAGAAGACGTGGCTAAGAATTAACAACTTTAGACTCTTTGTCCAAAAATGTTTGTTTGTGTTAAACAACTAAAGTAGTAACAAAATGTGTTCTTGTAAATTTGGCATTATCAAGTATAGTCTGTCTCAAAGTATACCGTGTTAGCTCTTGCCTTTTTTTTGGTTATATTGCCAAACAATAAAACTGCGGATGGGTGGTATTAAAGACAGACGGCTTTAATAATAAAAAGATTTAAATTTATTGTTTATTTGGTAAATAATCTTAAAATTACAAAAAATTAAATAGGAAAGTTTTAATAAATTTAAACCATTATCTATCTTTTATTTTTTTAATCTAAACCCAAATCTAATTCTGTTTCACTATAAATAATCATTGAGATTAATTAAAATAAGATTTATGTTGTTTTGGATAAAAATTAAAGTCCTAATTTTTTTATAAGTGCTGAAGAATTTTTTTTGGGTATTTGTAATTACTTTATAAACTGGGACTTAAATGGGTGTCATTTTCTGCTCTAATCTTTGTTTTTTATTTGGGTTTCCCCAAAATGCTCTAGGGGGTTAAACATACAGTAATAGGAGGAAGCCGTAAGGGTATCCCACCTTTCAGCCAAATTATCACAAAATTTTTTTTTTTAATTGCATATGAATTTAGGATTTTAAAAGATGCTTTTTTTTGTAACAGAATTCAAAAAAAATATCATTTTCTAAAAAATTTTTTCTGGATTTCATTTTTTGAACTTGATAAACTGGTGTTTGTGTAGCAACGGCTGTGGTACTTGGGGGTATTCATGAAATAACACTGTTTTTAAATTTTTTTAAAAGAAATTTTTTTAAAAACCAGTTTTCAAAAAGTTCTCCCTTTACCCCATGATAATCAAGCTAGAATCCTTAATATTCTTTCAACAACAAAAAACTTTTGGGACAAATCCGTCTTCTAACCAGCGTGTATTATGGTAATGCGTTTCCTTTATTTGAAGGTTCTTTCGTCTGACAGTTTTGACTGGAACAACCCATCCTTTGGATACTTGTTTTTATCGAACCATGTTTCATCAAGGTAAATTTGGATCCGTTTTTTTTAAACCCATATTTTTTAATTTTTGAAGGTTTTGGTTTGTCTTCGTCTGCTTTTTTTCAGTTTACCAAGGTAGGGAAAAACTCCCTTTCATAAAGCAAATATTTTCCTTGTTTTGGTCCCGATCACTATTGTCTATACGGTGAATAAAAAAAAACTACGTTTTTTTTTTTTCAATTCTTCACTAATAATAATATCCCCCTTTCGATGTAATTTTGGGTTTTTTTTAATAACAGGTTTTTTTTTAAAACTTTTTGTTTAATTGCCTTACTGATTAAAGTTTCATAAAATTTTCACAACCTTTTTATTTGACAAAAGATTTCGACCCACATATTTATTCTCGTAAAAAAACTTTTTTAAAACCACGTTAAAACGGTTTTCAACACTACAAAAAAAAAGAAAATATTTATATGCCTAATGGTTAATACTCAAGAAATACCTACCCACCCCCCATTATGAACAAATGGGTTTCCCAAAAAAAAGGGAATAAAATCGTTAAAGGTTTTTTGGGGGTGGTCCGTCAAAACCTAACATTTACTTTTAAAGACTTAAATGTGGTAATGTGTCAATAAAAATTTTCTTATAAACTTATGATAAATAAATCTAAATAAAATAAATGTCTTTTAGGCCTAACCCCCGCGGCCCCTGTATGTTATGCAGGACGACATAATAGTATTGTAAAGGAAGGAAGTATGTTTAAGAAAATAATTGTCTTGTTTACATCCTTAACAATTTCTGTTGTGTAACTCGATTACACTTGCTCTATTCTTCCGATAATTTAAACCTATGACGAACACACAACTATAATTTGACTTAAATTAAAAGACAGCATAAGGAAATTGGGGCACTTGTACAGAGTGTTCCATTTTCGCCACTTTTTTAGGCTTTTTTTTTGTTGTTGTAACTACTATCAAAGAAGTAATATAGGCGTCGCGTCGTGTTCTACTTAAAATGGTAAAATCAACATTTGAAAATTTTCGCTCGCTTAATAGATACGGGGAAAATCAAAATATTGTCAATTTCTTAATCACCCTATATTTTCTTAATTACAGGACATACAAAAAATATTTTATACATAAGTTTCTTTATAATGATTGTGAGTAATCTGCTGTTTTCAGAATGAGTATACATTGTAAGGTAAAAAAAGTTTTTGGACCTAACTTGATTTTTTAAAATGGAACACCCTGTATATCTTAATCTAAAAAGATAGCATATTTTGTTAATAAAGGGGGGCCAATATATAACTGACTGATTTGAATTGCCCCTTTTTGATACAGGCATATCGTAGGTAGTGATTGTTTAAAGCACTTGACAATTCATCATGGGCGCTCCGACCCCCCAACGGTCCTTTTTTAAAACGTTTTACTTAAAAAATGATCGTTTTACAACATTCGGAATCTACGGAATTTCGGTCGAAAAATGTGCCCAGTGTCAACACCATTCGTCGTTGGGTTTTAAATTTGAACAAACAGGTAGTTAAAGACTTGCCAAGGTCGGGCCGTGTTCAATGTTCGTACCCCGGAAAATATCGAAAATTCGTGAAAGTGTAGTGGAGCCCCTAGACATCTACCGACACGTTCTCAAGAACTGGGTTTTTGTCGCCCCTCATTAGGCACTTTTTCATAAAGACTTGCATTTGGGGCCCTACAAAATTTAGTTAACCCCAAGAACTACAGCCTAGGACCCTGAAAGTCGAAAAAAGTCATGCAATAATGCACTTTAAAACCCAAAAAACGATTTTTTTCCCACAAATATAATGGCGATGAAGCCCACTTCGAAGAACGGTTTGTTATAACACACCCTGGATGATTTTGGTTTTCTAGGGTATGAAACAAAAGCTATTGTCTTAGAAGCGAAACTATGTTGACGTTCTAGTTCTTTTAACATTACAATTTATTTTTACATATTAATTTGTGAAAATGACGTAAGAAGAAATTTTGTCACTGGTTTTTAAATAACTCTAACGAGGAATGTTCTTTTCAAAAAAAAAATATTTGGTCAATAAAGACATTAAAACTCCCTAAATCCCCCCCCCCCGTGACCTTTTTCAACAAATTGATTTAAGGTAAATGTGTTGTTTTTTTTTAAAATAAAAGTGTTTTAATTATTGGGTCTCTCCATAAATTTCCCAAAATTTTATTATACAATTCGCTTATTGTTAATATTGTATTATACCCTATATTTTTCAGATCTTTCCCGCCAAGCTTTTTTTTTTTGGTGGCGCTAGACAAAAAAGCCGAAATATCAAAACTGGCGATTGCAGTATTAAAATAATAAATATAAATTCGGATTCCCCATAAAGACCCAAAAACCCCCGCTTCTTCAGAATTAGACTTTTTTTACAAGTTGCAAAAAACCCTTTTACATTAAATCGGGTTTAAAAGGGGGGATGGAAGCCCAATCTATGGCCCATTATCAAAAAATGTCCGCCCAGTATGAAAATAACTGTCAGGTTGGGCCATTTTGCGCAAAACGAAATTCCCCGAAATAATATAATATGTTCCTCTTAAACTGATAAATCAGTGTGTTGTTAAACAAAATTATTTTATGGGGCCGTATTAGTTTCCCTTTTTTGCTTTTGTGATTATATTTTTGGTTGCAGAATTTTTTTGGTTATAAAAAACCTTTTTTTTAGTGATTGTGTTTATTTAATTGTGATTTTAATTTTTTTTTATTGTTTGTTTTATAATATCGTAACAAAAAGACTAAGTTGTATGGTTTTTTAAATCTAAGGGAACATCCCATTTTTTTTTTTTAGGAAATATTTTTTATATTTATTTCTTATATTTAAATTAGGTGTTCTTATAGACGTAACTTAGGTAACCGAATAAATAATAATATATCAATTATGAATTATAGAAAAAGAAAATTTCATAGGAAATAGCAGTCAGAAAAGTAAGGCAATCTTAACTATCTTTTAAAAATTTCCACAATGTTTGTGTATTTCTGTGGATTATTAAAAAGAAATAAGGTTTACATTTAGGTTTTTATTTCATTTAATAATTTAGTACATTCTTTTAAAGGATCAAAATTATTAATTACTGGGCAGACCAGGCAAATTTAAATTTATACAGGTCCCTCTAATTGAATAAAAGAAAGTACAATTTTATGTTAAAGTTCCTTTTTTTTTTTCTGTTTGTTTAAAAAGAAATTAGATTTGTGGTTTCTTAAACTTACATTATCAATTTTTAAAGCTTGACATACTGTAGACACATAATATTTAACGGTTCTGTTACAATGGATACCTAGGTACCAAAGGTTCAAAACATTATTAACCACCATGTTTGTTTTGTAAAAGTATATGCCGAAAAAGCAGTTATAAAAATTTTCCCTTTTTTAATGTACAACCACAATCTTAGGATAGATTAAACTCATTTACACTATCTTGCCCTTTTTTAATCACAAAATTGGTGAAAAGTACATGAAACTATCATACAATGTTTGAAATTTATTTTTAAAATCGTGTTTTTATTTATTTACTAAGTTTTTTGGAAAAAATACAAAACTCCCAAAATATCGACCATTTAAATAGAAGGCTGTAAAGTGGCGCCATCTATTCTTTCCATATCATATCAGATGATAAAAAAACCCAATATTATACAATAATTTTAAATATTCTATGGTAGTATCGTTTAATAACCAACAATTTTTGTGCAAAAAACAGTGAATGCTTGAATTAGACATTTGATGATGTCAACTTTATAGATAGTAACAAAGAATTAGGGAAAGTCGGCTCTGACCTACTATTCATTGCGCAAACTCCGCGGGCCAATCCCCGATTCCGCTCCCTGCACCCTGGACAAGTTTTGTTCTACAGTATTGGGCTTCCATACACCTTTAAACTTCCTTGCATTAAATAGCCTCACAGAAAAAAGTCTGGTGCAGTTAAGTCCGGGGGACCTTAAAAGCCAATTTAAATCCCCAAATAGTGAACTCATTTATGGGGAACCCTGTATAAAGGGGATTAAATTTCGATTTTTTCAAATCCTCTAAATATTTAATTAGTCTTATAGGATATTGCAAATAATAATTTATATAATATATTTTTACGCATTCCTTGAAGGGGGGGGAGTAATTACTCCCTGTACCTCCCTACCTACGCTAGTGGTATGAAGTTGCTTTACGCTCGTCTCTGAGTACTTACAATCCGACATAAGTGTATATATTAGTTATCCCCATTTTAAAAACGAAGGCTAAAACAATACCAAACTGTAAAATACTCGTAATTTTTTGCCAGTCTAGCCGTCTGGCACGGGAAGTCCTTGTTCCGAAGGACCCTGAAAAAAGTTTCCAGTTTAAGTGGAAACACGTGGAAACAAGGCCACTTTCACCGAGTTTTACCCCGTTACGTCTAATTCCGTCTGAAGTGAAGTTCCGTTTTTAATGCCTTTCAGACGTCTAGATCTTTTTCAGCACATTCAAAACAAAAAACGAGTAAAGTGGATCAACCTGGGTCCTAATGGATAAATTATTTTTCGTCAGAAGTTAAAGCAATGGAAAATAATATCTGGGATATAATTTTTAAGCAAAGCGAAATGGAAGTTTTATGAAATTATTTTATAAAATTATTTAGTACATAACTTTTTGACCTATATTTAACAAACTCCAAAAAGAGGAGGAGGTTATCAATTCGACACGTATGGATGTAATTTTATTGAAACAGCCAAATGTTCACAGGTGATAATAATCTATTACGGCTTTTGAACAAATACACATAATTTATAAAGTGTATATACAGGGTGTCCGAAAAAGTGGGGGAAATTTCTCGGATATGAAAAAAAACACGTAAAAATAATACTAGTGGAGAGCCTGGGGAATTCGACGTCGAATTCAAATAATTAGAATATATATTAATGTAAAACCTTCTGAATTATGTTTTGTTGCTTTTTTGTTAGCAGTTTTAGCAAATTTTCATTTTTAATTTAACCGAATAGATGTCTCCTATTTTTTCATACTAAACCATAATTTAACTAAAGTGGATATTAAAAAATATGTTGTAAAAGCAAGGAACAGGTAGCAAAAATGGAGGGAAAGAAAATTGTACAGGGTCTTCATTTATATTTGCATTTATAATGCCACCTCTTTTTGGGGGCGGAATTTTTTTTACTAAAAATAAGTTCGGAAATTGATAGATTGACTAATTCTTAGCAACTTTGGTTCCATAAAGTTTTTGAAGAAAGGCATTACTTTTCGAGTTATTCGCAATTGAAAATATCAATTGTTCAACCAAAAAAAAACGTTTTTCGCAAATAACTGGAAAAGTAGGCATTTTATCAAAAATATCATTATTGCCAAAAATATAGTTCATAAAAAAACAACAAGAATGGTGAATCCATGATGTCCATAGACCCAATACAAACGGAGTTATAGCCTGTTGAAGGTTGGTTCTCATTTGTCAAATGCCAACATTAAAAGTTTCAACGTAATATAACTAAAAAACGATACATTTTTCGGGAAAAGCTCATAAAACCTTTTTTGAAGTCTTAAAAAAACCTTTATTTTTGTTTTTCACAAAAGTCTTTAGCACTAAAATTAAACGAGTTATGGCCAAAATAAAGTTGATCTCTATTTTTTTTTTGGATGAAAAAAATGTGAAAATCACCCCCTAAAAACCACCCCAATTGAAAATAATCTTTGTCACATTACAATTCACTTTATTTATGTATTTGTAATATGCTCAGGAAGTTTGACCGGTTTAAAGTGCATATTTAAGAAAGATAAGCTTAAAGTGAAAGAGATATTTTTGTAATTTTGAAAAAAATAGCCTTTTCCTCAAAATAACTCAAAAACCCTTAATGATACGTAAACAAAAATACACGAAAATATCTGGTATAGAAAAACCTACAAATTTGTATTCTACAAATTTTTACGTATCATTAAGGGTTTTGAGTTTTGGGTATTTTTTAAAAAATCTTTCCTTTGCTTTGATTAGTAATGTTCAATTACTCAATCAACGCTTTAAGCTAAAATTTTAAAAATGCACTTAATCCGGTCAAACTTTCTAAGCATATTCAAATCATAAATAAAGTAATGTAAATAAAGTTATTTTAATTTGGGAAACGGGTTTTTCCCCATTTTCATCAAAAAAAAAAAAAGATCAACTTTATTTTGATCCCTTCTAATTTTAGTGCTAAAGCCCCATAAAAAAATAAAGGTTTTCAAATAAAAACTTAACCAAAAAAAATTATGTAACCAACCTTCAACGGTAAAATCCGTTTGTTTGGGTTTTTTGCATCATAAGCCCCCACCTTTTCCGTGATTGGTGACCCCGAAAACTACCAGTAACATTTTACCAAAATATTTTTAAAGACTCAAAACCCGTTGCCACTTTTTCAAATTGAGGCAGAATTTAAACCAAAATTTAAATGGCGGGTATTAAAATAGAAAAACACTTAAATTACGGAAAATATGGATGATACATTTTGTGGTCAAAAATTTTGGCCCAAGATGGCGGCCCCAAAAGGGGCTTTTTTATATGAATTTCTATGTATTTTTTTAAAAATCATAAGGTATAATTTTCCAACAAAAAAAATCGTAATTAATGTGATTGTGATTTGGGGTATCGAATTGTAGAGGCTGGTAGGGGCGGCAAAATTGAAATAGCCTCTGGCGTCATATGTGTAAGTCCGCCACTCTTCTTAGTTATGGATAAAAAAAAATATAATAAGAGGAAAAGATCATGACAGCAGTGCCGGCTGATATTTTTGAAAATAAGGCAAATAATATTGGTTGCGGCGGGGGGTATAGTCTGTCTCAAAGTATACCGTGTTAGCTCTCCTTCTTTTGGGGATTATATGGGGAAACAGCAATAAAACTGCGGATCGGTAGGTATTGGGACAGAAACAAAGGGAAAACGGATTTTTAATAAAAAATTTTATTTTTATTTGGAAAAATTATAATTTAAAAATTACTTAAAAAAATTAAATATATGAAATTTTTAAATACATTTTAACGCTTTTTTATTCATTAATTTTACATTTTTAATCTAAATTCAAAATTAATTCTTTCACTATCAGGTTCATTGGGGTTAATTACAAAAAGGTTTTTTTTTGTTTTGGATAGAAATGAGACCCCAAATTTTATAATGTGCTGTAGTAATTTTCCAGCCTCAACTGGTTTTGGGGGAATTCTTTTTTTATAAAATTTTTCCCGGGACTTAAAAGGGTAACATTTTTTCTCGTCTTTGATTTTTTGGTTTCCCCAAATGCTCTTGGGGTTAAACCCCGGTTGGAGGAAGCCGTGGGGGCTTTCCCCAAACCATTTCCCAAAATTTTCACATACATATTGTTTTTAATTCATATGAATTTAGGACTTCCGGGGTTCGTTTTTTAACTGAATTCCCAAAAAATTATTTTAACAAAAAATTTCCCGGATTTCAGTTTTTTTGGCTTGATGGGGAACTGGTGCTTTGTGTTAAAAAGACGGCTGTGGTACTTGTTAAAACCCGAAATAACACTGTTGTTTGGAAAATTTTTTTAAAAAAATTTTTAAAACCGTTTTCAAATTCTTTTCCAAAACCTCATGAAAGAAATCAAAGCTAAAAAATTTCTTTGCGAAAAGGGGAGTTTGGGCAAACCCTCTTCCCCAACCGCGTGTATTTTGGTAATGGGTTTTTCCTTTTTTAAGGTGCTTTCGTCTGACAGTTTTACCCGGGTTAACCCACCCATTGGATACTGTAAATTATGGTTGTTTTCCCCAAACCCATATTTTTTAATTTTTGAAAAGGAATTAAAATCCAATGCTTTGTGCGATTCCCCTTTCTACTTGTCCTTTGTCTATTTTGCGGTATTTAAAAACCCTTTTACAAAAATCTATGGAGGGTGGGACGCTTTTTATATTGGTTTCTCTTCGTCTCCCCTTTTTGTTTATCGGGGGGGGAAAACCTTTATAAAGACAATATATTTTTTTTCTTATTAGGTCCTGATCACTATTGTCTATCGGGACGATTAAAAAATTTCGTTTTTTTTTTTTTTCAAAATTTTCCAAAAATTTATCCTTTCGATGATATTGGGTTTTTTAAAAAGACAGGTTTCTTTTAAAATTCTTGTTTAAGACCTCTACTGATTAAAGTTTCCACTCATTTTTTCAACCCGTTTTCATCTAATGACAAATGATTTCGACGCGACATAGTTATATTCTCGTAAAAAAAAATTTAAACGCACGTAAAAACGGTTATTCAACACTGCCACTTATTGCCAAAATATTTTATCCTAATGGTTAATACTCAAAAAAAAATGGCCCACCCCTGCCCTTATAGGTAATAAAATCGTTAAAGGTTTATTTGGGGGATTCCTCAAAAGCCATAACGATATACTTTGAGTCAGGTATTAAAATGTTTTGACAAAAAATCGGAAAAAAAATAAAGTGTTATTAAATAAAGGCTAAAATTTCGTTTATTTTCAAAGCAAATCGGCTTCTGGTAAATTCCGGGGAAAACAATTCCAGGTTGAACAGTTTTCAGACATAACACGAGTCTAGACTAAACTAAAATATGGGGGTAAAGCGAATTTTTTAAATTGTTTTCAATTTAAAATAAAAATTTTCTGTTTTAAAAAAAAATTTCCATTTCTTCTACTTTTTTTGTCATAAAAAAAATTTTTTAAAAAAAAAACATGTATCTGGAAGATAAAATTTAAAAATTTTTCTAATATGAGAAAAAAACCCTTTGTATTTTAAAAGTATTTTTTTATATTAAAGATACTGTTTTTTTTAAAAATAAAAAAGTTATGTTAAAAAATTTTTTTTATAATAATGGCATGAGCCTTTGGACTTGGCATTTAAAAAATTTTACTTTTTAAAAAAAAATTAAAAAAATGGATCTGATAAATTTCCCCCAAAAAATTCATATCTAAAAATAAATTAAAAAAAATAAAAGGGTTTTTAAAAAAAAATTTTTTTTTAATAAAAGAGTTCTCTGACGCATAACAA
>JAHBCN010015036.1:0-21861 GCA_019359885.1 Listronotus oregonensis
TGGAGTTATCACTTGAAAACGGTTGGGACATCACTAACCGAACGTTTTTATCAATTAACAAATAAAAACAATGGTAGTCCAAGATTTAAGTGTTTTAAAAACCATAACATTGTCTAATTAATTTTTTAAAGAAACATTTTGTTTAAACAAAAATGAAGACCCCTCAAATCTACAAAAAGGGCCCCTTACCATTTTTTAAACACCAATATTTTTCCAAAAAGGCCGTCAAAAAACCCAAAAAATTTCCACTGGATAGATGCGGTAGTAGTAGTTTCTTACTAAAAAATTCAGATGGGCAAAATAATTTTTAATAAAAACGCAAGAAAGATGGTGAAGGAAATTTTCTGGGATCATTGAATACTTGCTAAGGTCTTAATATAAAAACAAAATGTTAAAAAAAAACATTTTTTTAAAATATATTAATAAATTAATGAGATACTCTCAAAATATTGTAAAAAAAAACTTTGACCGCTTTTTTTAATATTCTAGAAAAAACCAGAATTGAGCCCAACTCATATGCAATGATAGGTACAGGTTTTCCCACTTCGATAAATAAATGAATAAAAAATGTACATTATTGCCCAAATAATGGAACAACTCGTCCGCCCGCTTATAAGTGAATTAAGAAGATAGCGGCATTCTGGCGGTAGATGGCAGCAAAAGGGGGGGATTTTGGGCCCCCTTTATTCGAAAACTATCGATTTTTCGACAAAAATCATAAAAATGATTTTTGTATATTACAACGCATTCCTCATTATTTATCAAAACAAATTTCTTCAATTCAAATATTTTGGGGTTTTTTGGGGGAAACCCCCTTTTTTGGGGCCCCGGGGGGGCCTTTTCGTTTCCCACCTGTTAATGTTGATAAACTTTTTTTTGCTGCATTTTAGAAAACCTAAGAATTGTACTACAGGGGATAAATGTACAGATTTATTTACATCTTTGTCCCTACATTTACTGGACTACAGCAAAGTGAAAATAACACACATAGTTAAATGAATTTAAGGTACCCTAAAAATAACCCCAGAAAACTTAAGGTTGCCTTTTGGATACCTAAAAAATTATACAAGTATTACCTATTTTTAAAACTTAGTTCTACTAAACCTCAAATGACGCAACTTTTACCTTTAGCTTTCCTTGTACGAGAGGTTACAATAAGGTTTAATGCTTTATGATTACACAGCCTCACAAAACAAAAGTTGAAACCCCAAAAGACTTGACCATGGTACCTTAATGTTTGTAAAGTTGCTAAATCCAATTTCGTGGTCAGTTTGACCCCATTAGGTCCAATTCAATTAAGGTTAAATGTGCAAAATTATACGTAATCGAATTTAAATAGTATATACTTATATTCTTGAGGTCGCTCAGTACGAATTCGTGGTCAAATCTGTAAAATTTTAAACTGGCAGATTTAACCTTAAAATATCTCGTGACTGCTAGCCGAAAGAATAAGTAAACATACTTCAAATTAGGTTGCGATTAATTTTGCAGATTTGACCTTAAAATGCTTTTGACCCTGACCTAATGGTGTCAAATTGACCCCGGATTTAGATTCAGCGACCCCAAAAACATAAATATACCATGTTCAAGATTTTCAGAGCTTAAGACTATGATCAAGGTCATTTCAAGGTCAAATTTGCAAGACTAGTCCCAACCAAATTTAAATGTATACTTACTTTTTTGAGATTTCTGAATTCGAATCTGTGGTCAGTTTGACCCAATTAAATTTGGTTGCGTTTTGACCTTGAAATGCCCTTGACCCTAATCAGATGGGGTTAAACTGACCCCTGATCCGGATTCAGCGACCCCAAGAACATAGCATGGTCAAGCCTTTCGGCCTTTATTTTTTTTTTTGTAGAGCTTTGTTATTGTGTTAAATGTACAAAATGTTTTTCCCATTACTTTATAAGGCAAATTCCCAACACTAGATACATAATCTATAAAGTTTTGCAATTTTTGGGGCTCAAATTGTTAAACCTAAAATAAACATAACCTTTAGTAGCGTAAACCTAATAATAAAAAATTACGTTTTGTTTCTAAATACCCAGAAAACACCAAATATGCAAATAAAGTGTTAAAACTTTAAACTTTCCTTTGTGTAGAAATATGCAAATGACCACGGTTGCTTTAATTACCAGGGAAACATTTTCATCCGCAACTTATTTCGGTTCTTATTAGAGTTGCCGCTTTTAAGTAAAGAATAACATTATTCTGCCACTTTCATATATGCCATTTATAAATGGGTACGCACTACGACAAATTTGTTTCTTATTAAGCCTTCAGTAAAAGTAAAATTGTCAAACGAGTAAACATTTTTTACCGGGTTTTACGTTATTTGCAATGTAATTAAGCAAATATTTTTTTTAAAGTGACAAAAGATGTAGGTTTGCTTGTAAAGGTTTGAGAACTGAAAGTAGAAATATCAGGTGAAAGGAAGTTATAACAAAAGGATTAATTTTTAATTTTCAACGCATAAAGTTTACATACAAACGTCACAGAAAAGAGAGCTTTGGATATCATTAGAAGCAGACTGGAAGAAGGTAACGATCTAGTAAAGTGAACAACACTCATAAAAAATACTATAATAAACCTCCCTAAATGATGCCTCGGCAATTTATATTTCCAAGAATTCTGATAATTATGGACTTCCTATGAGCTCCTTCCTCTAATATTTTATAGCTTACGTTCAAGGAATTATTTCAATAAAAAATGCAAAAAACCATAGATATGGGTAATGGGTGGGGATAAACATTTATTATATAAAATGAAAACGACAAAGAACTTTAAAAAATTCTGTTCGAAATCAATAACCCTAGACCTATAATCAACTTTACGATGGAGAAAATACAGATCAACAGTTTTTCGTCACTAGATCTTAAAGTTCAAAAAAATTATCACATTTACACTTCAGTATACCGAAAACAAACACACAGGACAATATCTAAATTTCTTGTCTAATCACTCCAACAATACCAAACACGGTATTCTAAAAGCCATTGTGGTCAGAGTTTTGGCAATTTGCAACACAAGAGAAACACAGCAACAAAAAATTGACAATATCAAAAAATAGTCACTTGGATATCGTGCCAAACTAGTAGACCGGATATTGGAACAACGTCGAAAGGAACGAATTTAGTAAAAAAAAACTTTGGCTTAATATTTCATAAGCCAAGTGTGTTTTAAAATAAAAAATAAGAAGAATTGGAAAAAACTATAACAATAATACAGTATTGAAGCTAGAAAATTCCTTAAAAGTTACCTAAAAGAAAAACAAAACCGGAAAGGCTTGAGGATCAAAATAAATGTATTGATGTAATTCTATGCGAAATGGTCTAAGACCTGAAGCCGAAAAATCATCGTCATCAGTAATATGGAGTTTCTCCCGTAAAACATGTTAAAATATCTAAAGCGGTATTACTGATAATAATAATAAATGATTTATTTTAGAAAATTTTACACCCTGTATCTCAAAACTTAGGACGTTTAGGACTAACGTTCATATGAAGTTTTAATGGACCCAAAAATTAATATTGACATTCAATTAAAAAACACCCTGTATAAAGTAAGTGCTCGGTATAATTTGACCCCGTTTTTCTGCTCTTGGTATCCACCTTACTGTCAGCCCTTTTGGATTTAGACACCTTAGGGGTTCAACTTTAAGTGGTCAAAATGGCTGACATATTATCGATGACGATTTTTTGCCTAAATTTTTACCCTCTTTACCCTTATCCGCCACCAGTTTTATGTTCACCTAGCTGTCAGCCCCTTGGAATTTCAGCTGAAGGGGTTAAGACCTTCATCTGGGAAAATTTTGAAGCATATTTTCAATATCGATTTTTTCCCAAAAATGTTGCACTTTTACCCCTTATTGCTACCCCCTGTATCCAATAGGTCATCAGCCTGCGCTGGAACATAATTAACAATACTAAATGAACATGTTTTAAGGGAGAAACTCCATATTACTGATGACGATGATTTTTCGGCTTCAGCTCTCCGTCTATTATACGTTGACAAAATAAAATGATACATTAAAAAACCGGTGCGCTGATTACGCTTAGACCGAAGAACATCATACAAGGTTTTAAATGCCAAAAAAACAGACATCAAAGGCAGCATTAAAAGAAAAAGAAATTCAAGGAAGCAGCCGTTTTTTTAATAAAACAACGTTGGTTTAGTTAACCTACATTATTGTTTATTAAGACCAAATTTTTTTTTGTGCACCTTTTTTTTAATCGGAGTCTTATTTTTCCTCTATAATTTGTAAAAATTATTTTAAAAAAATTACTGTTTTAAAAAAACTAAACCTAATTAGTTTTAAACAAAAATTGCAAGTAAAATAATACATGAAATGTGAGTAAAGAGTTATTAACAAAAAAAAATTTAAGGACCAGAAAGAAAACATATATCATGAAATCTAGAAATGTTATTTTTAGATCATTTTTTTGCCAATGTTCTATTTAACTTTTCTTGGGTCTCTGGTTTAAAAAGTCTCTGTTCTGTTCAGTCTTGACGAACTCCTTTTGCTGCCTGCCTTTGTTGTATTTTGAATAGCATTCCTTTCACTTCTGGGTTGTAAAATAGCGTTTTCTGTAATCAAGTTACTTCCAAGTCAATAAATTTAACTAAATAAATTTTTTAAAAAATTTGCTAATCTGCAGTTAAAGAAAAGTAATAGATATATTTTTGTAAGTTTTTTCTGACACGCCAGTGTATGTGTATGTATGATTTTTAATTCATTATAATAAAATTAAAATTTGTGGAAAAGTTTTAAGGTAGTCTAAATACGATCCTAGAGAAAAATTAATATAAGCCCATAATTATTTTCTCTTAAATGAAGTAAGTATAAAAAGGTTATCTGTTATTAGAACGCAAAGTTGAATAAAAAATTGTAAAAAAAAATTCTTTAGAAGTATTTAACCAAGCCTATTTAAGGGTCCTAGGTATATCTGAAACCAATATTTATATTTTATTAAAAGAGTAGAAGGTTTAATTTAGTAATGCATAGTATCAATTTTTTTTTTTTTGTAAAATGCAAATGCTTTATCAGAAAGTGATTTTCAAAAAAATAATTTTAATAAACGTTTATAACAGCTTTAACGTGTTTCGTAGTATAAATACTTACTGCACCTAAATTTTTATTAGCTTCGTATAACTACGGCTCATAAATAAAAATTGTATAACGATTTTTAAATATCTGCCAATTGTATATGTTTTTTTTTATTCCAGGGGTACAGCACAAATTTGACAGTGGGGATAAAACCGTTAAAATTTTCCAAATATCTTAAGGGATTGCAAAATCTATGCCAAGAGCATTTTCATAAATTTCGAGTATAAAAATGTAAATTAATCATTGGCAGAGAAAACCAAAGTGTTAAACAGATTACAAAAAAAGTGTAACAAAAAAAAAGAGAAAAAAGCAGATCTTAGACAAACTTTAAATGTCTGCCATTAAACTATATTGTGCAATTATATATAAATTGATTATCAAAAATAATTAACAGATAAATCGGCAATAAATAAAATAGTGGTAAAACACAGAATAGGAAACTAAAAATTAGGTCACTTTGAAAATAATTAAAACGTATTCTGACTATTTAAAGCTGTTTAGTAAGCTGGCAAATACATTTATAATGTAGTATCTGCTTTATTGTTAATTAAAAACCCCGCAAAAAATATTGATATTCGTAGTAATAACAAAGATTCGACTTACGACCATTTTTCAATATTTTGACTATTAAAAGCTTTGTAGGCAACCGGCAAATAAATTTTTAATGTAGTTCCTTCTTAATTGTTAATACTAACACTGCAAAAAATGAAACCATAGCAAAGTTTCTGCCGATAATATTTTATCAATATTTATGCTATTAAATGGTATTGTATTGATTGGCAGACAAAAAGATAATGTACTAAAAAGTCTTAATAAATCGTAATAAAATTAACAGAAAGCAAAAAATGTTTGTTAAATATTTCACTTATTAAGCATTATTACTAAAACAGATTTCTTTAAATTTATAAAATTAATAAACACAATTTGAGTATTGCATTACTTTATTGCCAATTCAATAAGGAAAAATATTTAAAAAATAAACCTCTTATTTTTCATTAACTACTTATTCGAAATCAAATATTTCACCATTGCTCAAATTTTTAGCGTAATTAGTATTGCCATATTCATCTTTATCTACATCACTTTCATGATCCCTTAAAATTATAAAATTGATTGGTATAATAATATTAAAGTATTATATTTTAAAAGTACCTATAACTAAACAGTGTATTTAATATTCTTACCTGTTTCAAAATCATTATTGGTAGAATTATTTCATTGTATCGTCTAAAATATTTTAAAACATTTTCAATATCATTCCCACTGACAAATGTGTGCTGTCCTCTGCATTTATCGGCCAATATGTTTTCGCCGGATTTGTTTTTTTTTTTAATTTTTTTTATGCTATTGGCGAAAACTTAGAAATCGTTTAAAAATATATGTTTTTTAATTTAATTATAATTACCTTCATGTGAAACGATTACAAAGATATAATAGGAAAAAAAAATCACTGAAATGTGTTGTGTAAAATACACCCTGCATGGTAGTATGCCGAAACTTGCTTCGGCATACTACCGTGCGCCTAGGTACCAATAAAAAAACAAGTTATTCATACCAGAAATCAAGTATACTATTTATTTCTTATCTTTTATAATTACCATGGGGTTTTCAACAATCCAAAAGTAGACATAAACATAATAATTCAACTGATAAACTTTGCGTCATTTCAAATAGACGACCGTATCAGTAATGCTATTTAAATTTTTAGTCATTAACTTTCTTAATTAAATAACTTTATTGCCATTCTTGGTGGTATTATTCAAAATTAACGGGATATTAACCTGTTTAGTTTCTCTAATACTTACTCGGTTAATTTCCATGTATATGATTCGCATCTGATGAAAATGGTTATGATTACCGACATCATTAAATGTTATAGCTCATATTCTCCAAAAGCGTGCATAACCTTTTTCCTTTATAAAACTATATTCCCTGTTTATGTGGTATAATATGATGAAATATCTCATTTAATCAAGTACCAGTGAAGAACCCTTATACAGCAAATAAATTCAAAAAAGTAATTGTGATTATTTAACACAAAAAATCTTTACTAATACTAGCATTTTATAATGAAATAAATAAAATGAAGACCGCCTTTTGAACTACAAAAATGATACCTAAAATTATTTTTTAAAAATCGATAGTTTTCGAGATAACAGGTCCTAAAAGTCCCCTCATTTCAGCTGCCGCTCTACCGCTAGAATGCCGCTATCTTCATGGATTCACTTTTAAGCGGGAGACGAATTATTCCATTACTCGGGCAATAAGGAATATTTTTCAAATATTTAAAGTTCATCAAAATCGGAAAACCCGTACCTATCATTGCATATGAGTTTGGGTCCATTCTGATTTTTAAAAAAAAAGGGTCAAATTTTTTTTTTTCAAATATTTTGGGGTATCTCATTAATTTTTGATTTTTTTTTTTAAAGGTTGTTATAAACATTTTTTTTTATAATAAAACCTACAAGTGTTAATGATCCAGAAAATTTCCCTTTTCCATCTTTCTTGCGTTTTATAAAAAGTTTTTTCCCCTCTGCATTTTAGCCTACTACCACATCTATCCAATGTGGAAAGGGCATGGATTTTCGACGGCCGTTTTGGCGAAAAATATTGGTATTGAAAAAAAGGAAAAATTTTGTAGATTTCGAGGTGATCTTCATTTATTTTTAAAAAAATTCTCCATTTATATTTTGGCAGATATTCGCTGAAAAATAAATTTTTTGGGGTTTGGGGGCATTTTACGGGTTCCCGTCGGAACGTGATAATTTTTTTTCGCCAAAGCATCCGCAAAGACCTAAAATTGGGCCCCAAAAAGAAATGTCAATTTATGTACAGCTTTGGGTACTTTCAGGTCTTCAGCACTATCACGAAAAAATCAGAACTTGCTTATCTCCAATCATAAAAATAATATCGTAGATCAAAATTTGATCTACGCAGGAATGCCGAAAGTGGTAAGGTGCTACTGGAGTTTTTGGGGTCGCTAATTACGATGAGAGGGTCAATTAACCTATATCACGTCAGGTTCAAGGTTATTTAAAGGTCAAGTAACAAAAAAAAAAATCGGAAAAATAAAAAAAATGAATGCGTATGTTTTTGAAGTCGTTAAGTCTGAATTCAACTTTTTTTTTTAATCTATCCTAGAGATCCTTTAAGGTCATTTTAAAGTCATTTTAAAGTGTCTTTAGGATATAAATGTTAAGTACGATTCAAAAATTTTGAAAATATTCGAACGTATGATTTCGAGGTCAACGAATCGAAATGTGAGATCAGTTAACCTCTATGACATCAGATTTAAGGTCATTTAAAGCTCAAGTAAAAAAAAAGATAGGAAAAACCTGTACAAATTCATGTGTTTTTGAAGTTGCTAAATCCAAATGTCGGATTCGGATTCAGCGATTTCAGAAACATATGTATGAATTTTTCCAGATTTTTTCGATAGTTTTTTGCTTACTTGACCTTTAAATGACCTAAAACCTAACGTTATAAAGGTTAACCGACCCTCTTATCGTAATCAGCGACCCCAAAAACCTTAGTAGCACCTTAGCGCCTCCGGCGTTCCCGCGTAGATCAAATGTTGACCTGTGTAATCTATGAATTAAAATCCTAAATAAGAACATTTTAATTATTTTACCATTATTTAAACAGTGCATGTTATTAAAATTTCCACAAACAAATTTTCATTTATTTTGTGAAAACCGCAATATAATTATGACCTTTATAAAAACTTTGGTAAAACTAATTGGCAATATTATAAGCTAAATATTACATGTTATTTATTATGAATTAATAAAAAGAAATTATTTTATTTTTCAATTTTTAGGATAAAAAACCTATCGACATTTTTTTCTCCCCGATTAACTTTGATTTATTAAAAGATGTATCTTATTTGAAACAGAAAATGTAAACGTTTTTTTATTGATAAAAATAATATTTATAATAAAATCCAAGGATGTTGATGCAGATGCAGATTTTTCCACATCGGATGCGGATATTTGAACGCCCCCATCCGTGGATGCGAATGCGGTTTAGGATTTTTTTTTTACAGTAACCTATATGGGTGCAGAAGTGAAATAACAAGAATAGTATTTATTAAATAATTTTATTACCTGTCTTATTACTTAGTGTGAAAGTTAAAAATTGGAGCATTATATTTATTAAAAAGCAATACTGCCGCCTTCTCGGGGTCAAGCCTGTTACGCAGAGTTTTGTAAATTAAATCCGCGCTACTGAACAATTGTTCGTTTGGAACACTTAATAACCGAAATGTTCATAGAGTTTATATGTTAAGTGAAACTAAACATATGTATTGACTGATTTACCGTAAACAAATAATTTACAATAACAAAACGGAAGTCGGAACTTGTCATCGAACGAAATCTTCACCCGGTCAATGATCACTTGTAGACGGTACGCACCATTCGCCAACCACATCCATTTTTTTTGTAAAGTTGCTTGTGCGACATCCGCATCTGCATAAAACTCCGCATAGATTTATTGCAGATGCGTAAGCGGATGTCCAAATTGATGCGAAAGTTTCGCAATTTCGGATGCGGATACAAATATTCGCAACATCCCTGATAAAAACTGACAAAATTACAGCGTCCTATATTTTCTAATTTTCTTAACAGAACATTTTAATTGCTGTTTCTTAAACCAATAACGCTTGTATTTTCCAATTACGTATCGGCATTTCTTTTGTTGTTAAACATTTTTTAAATAATATTATTAGATAAAATAAAATTGCTTTTAATTGTTTTAAAGTTTAATAAAGTATTGCTCTACCATTTCTTCGCCTTTTTAGAGCTTTGTCAGAAGTACTGTATAGTATAAGAAAGTTAAACAAGTCCAAAAAAGAACCACTTAATAAATGTTTCTACTTAAAAAATTCCATAAATTTTATTGTACAAAAGGTGTTGAATGTGGAGAAATATCTTGTGTTCATAAGATCACCTTTGGCTGAAATTTCTTAATTTAATTAAATATTAACGAAACTTGGTTTCTGTGTTTTTAAAACTATTTGTTATCGAAGTCCCATGTTCCTTTATTCTGGTTTTTATACTTCTTTTACTTTAACCAATATATTTCGTATTACAGTCTGCACAATTAATTTTATAAGCCCCTGACATATCGAGTTCTTCTGTCCTTTTCCTATTGTTCAATAATAATTATCTAAGTTAACCTTATTTACAAAAATGTTTTAACAGCCTTATTTATTTGGACAATGACATATATTATTATTAATATTTAAAATATATTTTATTTACCTAAAATTATTGTTTTTTGCTTTCATAATACTATAAAACTATTTACTACGTAAATTCTGCTTTTTTTTGTAATAATTCATTTATTAAGAATTCTTTATAGCCGTTATTTCTTGCTATTTGTTTAATAATATAGAGTTCTTTGTTAAAATTTGTGTTACCTAATGGAAAGTTGACAAGTCTGTGTATATTAAATTGTGAAATACAAATAAATTTATGTTCCATTATTGGTTTGATGTATAATTTATTACTGCGTCTATTATTGTTGGTTTTTATAGTTGTCAAATTTGTGTGATTATTAATATTTTTAACGTTTTTACAAAAAAAAAAATTCAGTCTTAATATCTTATTTTTATTGTAAATAAAATTTAAGAGTCCATTCGCGCCGCGTAAATTGGATCCAATTTGGGGTTCGGGGCTTAATGTTTTTCTCAAAAACGATATAAGTTATCGATAATTTTCAAAAACTATATGAAAGCCAACACTTAAATCTAGGCTTCTGCTGTAATAGTTTTTTAAATTTGGATTTAGTTTTTAAAATTTCCTTGAGTGAAAGTCACCCTAAAATAGGTTATGTTTAGATACTATTTTTTCTTAACTCGACTCATATTTCAAAAATCCGTTACAGCAGAGGCATAGATTATTTCCTGACCTTTAAAATGGTGTATAATTTATGTCATTTAAGTGAAAAATAGTTAACCGAAAAACGTTATCTCCTGTAGGCCTGCAATCGGAAACAACATCTCATCGATACACCGAATTTGGAAGAACCTAAATAAAATATAATATTTTTAATGCGGCTATACGAAAATTGTGGTAGTGGGAGTTTGTTAGTCTCCGCCCACCGTCTCCGCGTCCTTTCGCCCGACTCCTAAGCTGTAGCGTAAATGCACTCTTAAGAACTTATCTAAATTTCTCTCTGTACTATTCCAAATGCAAAAAACATTGTCTACGTATCTTTTTCAATAAAAAATGTATTTAATTAGGGGGGTTATTAAAGTAAAACAACCTTTTTTTAAAATTTGCCAATAAAATTTTCGACAATAAAGAAAACATTTAAAAGCGAAAGGGCCGTTATTTTTTAATACAGTTCATTAATAAAAAAAAATAATTTATGTATATTTGGACTCCAATTTTTATTTTCGTCTTTTATTTTATATTCGTATTAGAATCAGCGAATAATTTATCTAAAAATTGTCTTAGCAATTTTTTTTTACAACCGATCAGACACTTTAACATGAAACGATACATAAAAAAAAATATTTTTACCATGTTAAGAACTAAAATACCTATAAATTATTAACATAATAACTGTTGATTATGGTTTTATTAAATTTTATTGCCTTAAGTTTGTGATAAAAATACCAATAATTATACATGTGTGTCCCAAATTGGTGAGGGATGTATGGGGATCTTGGAAACCACGATGGATAAAAAATCGGTTAAATGGGGGAAAGCTAAGCTAATCCCGTTTACTACATGGTTTTATCTATTTAGGTTTTTGAGAAATTTTAAAAATCCTGAAACATGCATTTTCGAAAGTCGGCCATATTTTTCTTATAAGTAAAACTTTTTTAAATATGTAAAAACTTCTTTAAAGCAACTCTTTTTGTAGAATATGACCGTGTAGTTTATTTTTATTTTCTACGTTTCGGGTTTTTAGAATCATCATAAACTTTATTTTTTCATATGGGCGCCATATTGGATTTTTTCGCAGTTGGCCATGATTTCGGCGAATGTCATCTAGCGTCATTATCAAGTTAGCTCGGGTTTCAACTCTGTAAAATGGTTAATTATTTTAAGAAAAACTTGATATTTTGCAACGTTATTTTTAAAGCAATAGAAATGTTAATATAGCTGCGCAAACGTATTTCGACAATTTTCCTGAAAGGCAGCATCCTAAACTAAAATACTTTCGAAAACTGGTTACAAATTTGCTTGAATTCAGAAGTTTTAAAAACCACGACCTAAGAAGTACGTTAAAGAAAATCGACAACGAGATGCTGCAGTTAACAAACATTTTAACGAAAATCCAACATCTTTAGCCAGGGATGTTGATAGGGTAGTTAAGACTATTGATTAGAAATTGACAACATTTTGAATTTTAGGTCGTTATTTTACATCTTTATTTTAGTAGGAATATTAGTTTATCCACTTTTCATTGTTTTTGTTTTCACTTGTTTCAATTAATTTGTTACGTGTAGTTTTGTTGTAACGGTATTAACGTTATCTATAGCTATGTTTGCGAAACCCATATCTGTAAAATATCTGTTTAGCATATCTATTTTAACA
The DNA here is from genome assembly GCA_019359885.1 of Listronotus oregonensis. Classification (NCBI taxonomy): domain Eukaryota; kingdom Metazoa; phylum Arthropoda; class Insecta; order Coleoptera; family Curculionidae; genus Listronotus; species Listronotus oregonensis. Next base: position 12,661 of record JAHBCN010015036.1, read on the forward strand.
ATTACTAATATTTTATTGTTTACAAAAAAAGATAACGTTCTCCGGAATCAAGGCCAACTGAGAAAATATTTGTTTTTGAAATAAATAAGGTTATATACTCTAAAATTATAACATGTTATACATTGTTAAAATCAGAACAAAAAGCACTATTTGGCTGCGTAAAAATCCAATATGGCGTCCATATAAAAAAATAAAGTTGATGATGATTCTAAAAACCCGAAACGTAGAAAATAAAAATTGACTACACGGTCATACTCTACAAGAAAAGTTGTTAAAAGAAATTAAGAGCCAATGACTTTTTTTTGAGGTTGGTTCGACGAAATCCATTAAACATAAAACGTAATTTAAATTACCTTTTGATTATATAATGATGCATTTTTAAGTATATGAGTTAAAACAACTTTTTATACTTTATTGTTAATATACAGGGTGATATATGAGGAAATGTTAATACTTCAGGTACGTGATCAGGGTCCAAAAATAAACCTAAAGGTCTATACACACTGGGTCCGCAAGGCCTTCGTTTCCGAAATACAGGGTGTTAAAGTTTTTATTTAATTTTTCTATTTTTTAAATAAAATCTATGGTAATGTAAATATTGAAGTAAAATTTGGTATTCGGGGGTTTTTTGGTATGACGGATTCAAATATATTCTTATTACGGCTCTTACTTGTAGGGGGAGCCACCTACTTCTTTTTACTATTTTTAACAACCACAACTTTTTGGTACGGCCCTGTCTTACATTTTTAAGTAAATTAAATAACTGTTTTGTCATTTTTACGTCAAAAAGGTATACTTGTTAAAAGTCGATATGAGCAACCGTTTTCGAGATATTTGGATTAAAAAAAAAATTACCACGCATGAGACGCATCTGATTTTATAATAGCAAAATTTGAAAAAAAAAAAAAATGTATAATTAAACAATATGTATTTTAATTTTCAATAAAATTATTGTTCTTAAATTATGTTCAGAAAAAATAAAAAAATTTAAAAAAATATAAATAAAAACTTTAACACCCTGTATATCGGAAACGAAGGCCTTGCGGACCCATATTTGTATAGACTTTTATGCTTATTTTTGGACCCTAAGTACGTACCTGAAGTATTGACATTTCCTCATGAATCACCCTGTATAACAATAAAAAATTACTTGAATATGTACTACCAAAAATGATTTCCAGCCTCACAAACTGTCCTTAATAATAAATGAATTCTATTTTTTTATTATTATCGTCATGATTTTATAATCATTTTTTTTAAAGAAGAAATAAATGATTTTAATAAATATTTTAGCAGATACATACTACCTTTTATCTACCTATTTTTTCTTTATAGATTAAAATTTGGTTCCAGAACAGACGAACAAAATGGAAAAGAAAATATACAAATGACATAGAGCTACTAGCACAACAGTATTACAGTTCAATAGGCATAGTGACACCTAGACCAATCTTTTTAGGAGACAGATTATGGTAAGTGTGATTATTCCAAAAATAGAGAGTATTGGAGAACATTTAGTGACAAATTAGGTTTTTTCTATTACCGACCAACTTACCAGTAATTAACGCATACAACAAAGTAATTATAATAGAAACTGACGTGTATTGGTTTAATACAATATTTTAAAAACACCTGATGGTGAGCCTCGTAAGTTATGCAGTTTTAAAAGGGGACAAATAGATATTAAAGAATTTTTTACAGATTTCAAAAATTTTCACTAATAGAAATAATATGGCCGATTTTTAAAAATGCATGTTTCAGGTTTTTTTAAAATTTCTCAAAAACCTGAATAGATAAAACCATGTAGTAAACGGGATTAGCTTACCAACATATTTGTCCAAAACTTTCCCCATTTAACCAATTTTCTATCCATCGTGGTTTCCAAGATCCCCATACATTCCCCACCAATTTGGGACACACTGTATAACCGACTGGTAAACCTTTTAAGGGACTTATAATATTAGAAGTTTTGCTTTGATTTTTTAATTTTACGTTACTTTACCATAACTATGGATTACCATGTCTATAAAGCATGTCCCTATAAAAAACTTTCTTGTATCATAAAAGTGAACATAAAACAACCAAACAAAGGTAGAAGTAAAGCAAAAGTACAGCTAAAAACATTCTTTGTTCATTGGTGTTCAAATTGTAATTTAACTTTTAGAACTCCTATTTACACAAAGACCGCAGCTACGAAAATACAAAATTATTCTCTGGCAACTACAATTTCTACCGTAATTTATATTAAGTTAAGCAAACAAAACTTTATAAGGAAATTTAAAAGTTTTTTATTGTCTAGTTGGCCAGGTTATTGTATACAAAATTGCTTCTTTGTCGCTTATTCAACTTTATTATCGTAGAATTAGACATTTAATAAAAAACCAATAGGATTTAATGGATTTAAAAGTGGGTAAAAAAAAGGTTAATGTAGGGGGTTTGTTAATACCAAAGTTTTGTAAATAATTACCAGAAATTTAAAGCGAATTTATTTAAAAGTGTTAGGTATTTGATTAAACGTCCTGTGTTTACATCTTATTATTAAAAAAAAGTTTTTATATGGGAGTTCGGACCTTTCCAGCTCCTTTATAAAAAGTTTTTCCCAATAGAACCCTTAATATATATATATATATATATATATATATATATATATATATATATATATATATATATATATATATATATATATATATATATATATATATATATATATATATAAAAAAGGGAAAAGATTAGTCTTGACCGACTAGTTGAATACAAAGATTCTAAATTCTTGGGGATTCGGTCTAGGGCTGAAGTAAAACTTTTTTACTAAAAACCGAGTTTTCGGAAACTTATTTTTTTTATTGTAGCCTTGAAAAGGAAAAAAAATTTCCAAACTCGGCGTTTAGTAAAAAAAATTTTTAGCCAGACCGAATCCCAAAATTTAGAATCTTTATATATATATATATATATATATATATATATATATATATATATATATATATATATATATATATATATATATATATATATATATATATATATATATATATATATATATATATATATATATATATATATATATATATATATATATATATATATATATTATAGTTATAAATATAGCTTTAAACCTAGGTATAATACTTCTGGCAATTTTTTTATAACACTCTAAAACAGAGTTACAAGTATTTAAATTTTAAACATAAAAGGTAAGGGAGAAAACGATATCCACGTCACGAGGCACCGCGGTTCCAATATTACATCTCGGATGTGGAACCAATTGGTTTATAAAAAAAGTATAATATTATAATACCCGAAAAAAAAAGTATTGCATTTATTTAAAAAGTCAATAATTATGATTACCTATCCGTTATTTTTTTTTAAATAATAATAAGCATATATTTAAAGCATTAAGCCGATTTTCTGTAAAATTTATAACCTTTTTATTTCGTTAATTGCGATGGAATTTAACAGTAATAAAGTGAAATTAGGCAGAGTTATCCTTATTCAAAATAACCAATTGCAATGGATTTTCTGGGTTTGCTTTAAATTAAATAAGGTAACGAAGCAAAACAAAACTAATATTTAGCTTAGCAGACCCCGTGTCATAACAAGTCTTTTTGGTCTGGTGTCAAATATAAAGAATCTAACGTGAATTTTTAATCGTAATTACACCGAAACTTTTTTTTCTGAGAAAAAATATTAAGCGGATTTTTTAGAAGGAAATGAAGATTTAGAGTGTTTTCGAATCCAAATATGGAAGGGCCCAATTGGCTAATTCCCATTTATAACAACCTCATCGGCGGTCATCCTAATATAAACGACATTGTTGAAATTAAAACTTAATATCTAAATAGGTAAAATCAATAGTTTTAGTATGTTTGACGTCAAAATTACCCACATATAACACTATTTTGCTTATTTTATTTAAAATTTCTTGATAAAATTGCTGCTATAATAAGTTGTAATTTGTGTATTGACACATTGCATTATATTACTGCCAATATACCAAATTTATATGTCCCAATTAAAAAAATAACACAACCTAATGCATTTAAATAATAGTAAAATTAAAAGAACAATTAACCAACTACATTTCTTGCAATTACGAAATTTAAGTTTTAAAACCAAACTGAATTTTAAGTAAATAATAACTGTTAGTTATTAGTCAACAAGGATTTCCTAATAATTCTTGTTACACTAAAATATATCAAAAAAATAACATATAGAAACTGTCTAATTTAAGGGCAAAGAAATTAAACCAGACTGCTTTCAATTAAAATCATCCATTTCACGCCCACACGCAAGGAAGATCACAGAAAACGCCAGCAAAGAATAAATATGCCTCCAGATCAATTAATATTAATTCAGAAAAAAATCTCTTATAAAAAACGTTTGAAAAACATTAAAAAAAACAGGAAAAACCCCTTCGTAGAAAACCATGAACCAGCTTTACACAAGATTGATGCCACGTGTGACAAATAGGAAAGAAAGAAATAAACGTAAAAAGGAACACAAATCTGGGGAAAATTCATCCAAAAGATAATCACTGTTAAGGAATCTTTACCAACAATAGAACCTAATTTTAAAAAGTGCTTCAATTTAACTCCATTATTAAACATAATCAGCACTGTGCTTAGCTCCCACTGAAGAACCCCGAGTAGACAAATTCAGATGGAAGGTTAAGAGATTTTTTTAACTGAACCGCCGAAGCAAAACATCAGCAATAACCAGTAGATCAATTTGTATGCTTTGACGTAAAAAAATTATATACCAATGTTCGAGTAAAAGAAGCTTTGGGTATCATAAGAAGCAAGCTGAAAGAAGTTGGCGATCAAGCAAAAAGAAAAAACTTCCAAAAGATGCTACTATGAAGTTTCTTCAATGCTGCCTTGGCAATTTATATTTCCAAAACATATTTTTTTTACACAGGATTATGGATTTCCCATGAGCGGCTCTCTCTTTTACTAATAATAGCTAACAGTTCTATAGAATGGTTCGAGAACCTAGCAATACAAAAAGCAAAAGAAAACCAAAATATGTGGATGACACATTTATTATTTGAAATGGAAACAAACAAATTTGAAGAATTTCTGTGAAAAATCCATATCCTCTGAACTAATTAAGTTTAAGATGAAAAAGAACCGAACAACTGTTTGCCTATCCTAGATTTTAGGGTTTAGAAGAATTACGCATCCATACCTCAGTGTTTTGAAATCAAACTCATACTGGACATACCTAAACTACTCATTAAATCACTTAAACAACACAAAATACGGCATAAGAACCCTTGTAAATAAAGCATTACCAATTTGTAACACAAGTGAAACACTGCAACAGGAAATTAACAACATCGAATAAATATCCCGCCAAACTAGTGGACGAGTATTGAATCAACGTAGGAACAGAACAAATCCACTAAGGAATAAAGAACAACCTCGGCGTAAGGGCGTCTTAGAAAAAAAGAAGAATGGGAAACAACGATATTATCAATACAGTATTTGGATCAAGTGAATTCTTAAGGAGCTATCTAACAAAAACTGGAAAGCCTTAAGGATCAGAACAAGTGTATTTATGTTATACCATGTGAATGTGGTAACTCTTACTATGGCGAAACTAAAAGAACAATTAAACAATTAAAGAACATCGACGATGCACAACAAGAGGAGGACCAAAGAACATCATATGAGGTGGTCAGATGCTAAAATCCTACACCATGAATAACATTGAAAGAAAGCCAAAACCCCGGATGCTTTAGCAAGCAGTCTGTAGATATCATAAATGTTTGAAAACCTCTTCTAAGCCAATGTAAGTCCTTATAAACCCTTGCTTAAACGCATGATCGTGTTTAATGGCTTCATGCCTCAACGCACTTACTTTTAGTATATATACTCCTAGAGTCATGTAAATTACTTAGTAATAACATAGAGGCGGCCGGATACTAACTGGTTAAAACACGTTGTGTTTTAAAACCAATTAAAATGATACAAGTCCAAAAAATATCATTTATTTAACCTTCATTAGTGACTATTACCTTTAAGCAAACACAAAAAATTAGTTAAAAAAACTGTATTTTATTTACATAATAATGCTTCTAAAATAGAATAACATTTCCAAAAATTAGTTGTTCCTATTTTAAAGCTAGGAGATAAATTTAAGCAAACAATTATTATACATTTTTTAAGGTCCTTTGATTTAAACATTATGACGGTTGTGTTCTCAAGCGAGTATTGATTACACAAATTTATTTAATCTTTATTATTTTTATTTTACATTACAGCAATCTCCGTCGACAAAACTTAAACTAGAAGGTGAAATGGTCCCACAATATAACGCTCTTATAAGTTTAAAGAATAATGCATAAGTTCCATGATAGTAGTCACAAAAAGCCTTTCACACTAATTTATGTATAGGAGTGCCTACAATCTCTCTGCGCAATTTTTAACAGTGAATGGGTTGTAAAATTTTCGCTCTAATGTATTCCTGAGTGGAATTTATCTTTTATGCAAAAGTATGTTTTGGTTTAATATATATATCCTTTTATCCAGGCGGTTATCCGTAACATATTATTAAAATTTTAGTTTACGTGAATTTGATACCACAGGAAACTTAGGAACGTTTTTAACGTAAAAAATAATAGATAAGGTAAGATTTTTATTTATTATTTACATATACTTTTGTTGGTATCTTAATTGAATAATGCATTTTTATTTGTTGCATGTATTATGCTACTAAATAAAAATCTAATTTTTGACCTAACTTGATACTGAGTTTCCAAAAATTAATTATATTTTAATACACAACTATACAAAATGCTTTATTTACTTAATTTAAAAGTACAAAAACAACAACTAAACAGAAAAAATAGACTTTAAACTAGAGTTATGGCGGAAACAAAGTACAACAGTTAACTAAGCGTAAACTATAATGCAAGATTTTTAAGAAACTCATCAAAAGTGTAACAATTAAAACTAGATAAGCAATTTTTAAATTCTTTTTAAATATATATGCAGTACCAAAATCTCTAAATTTGTATTCTAGTTGTTTACACATATTACAGCTTTTTAAAATATCCTTTCCTTCAGTGGAGGATTTTTGCTACCGTCCTTTGTATCCGGAGTTGTTTTGACCATGCATGCTCGGCAACCCCTTAACGTTTCACCTGTTTTGTTTGTTTTTTTTTGTGTTCTTTATCTTTAATTTTCAGCTTTTAAAAAAAAAAATTTAGTGTTGTTAAAAGAGGTTTTCTAGACCTAAGGATGCTAAATTGCCTTATTAAATATATTTTCTAAGATTGTATCTTAAAAGATATATAGACGCGACATTTGGTTTATTTGATTTTCAATCCAGGGTGTCCAGTAAGTATATGACATACTTTCGTAAGCATAAAAGGGAGGTTAAAATAACCCTTATTTATAATAGAAAAAAATTCCCCAAGTGTCCCCTAACGGACATGCAAAATCACAAGGAGGTACTACATTTATTTTTTTTGCTGTAACTTTTAAACCGACTTTTATAATTATTTGAAATTTTAATATGTTATAGAGGCCTCCATCGCCAGGGAGATCAGAGACGGACCTGCTATCTCATCCGTTGGGTCATATTTTTGACAGATGTCATTTTACAGAGGTAAAAACTGGTTTTTTAATAATTTGGTCATTCCCCTCTGAAAAAGATACTTTACATTTGTTTCGATAAAATTAGCCGTTTTCAGAAAAAAAAAACTGTATGACACGTTTAAGCAAGTAAAAAAAAATAGAAATCTTTTATTAAACGCAAGAATGTTAAAAATGTGAAAGATTTGCCTCTACTTGGCTACTTGAGCTGATCTTCAAAATGGGTCCCTGTACCTCTATGCATTTTCTAATTCGATTGATGTTTTCTCATTGTACTCTTAACAACATTATATGATCGGCTCGAAGTTCGTTGTAATGGTGTTTTTTTTATATTACGTCTTCCCTGCTGTAAACTGCTGTTGAATATACAAGCTTCTTTAAATTTCCTTAGGAAAAGAATTCCAATGGAGCGTTGTCGGGCGACTTCGGTGGCCACAAAGTAGGCCCTCTTGACCTATGGATTGATCACCAAAAGTACTTCATATGTGCTAACAAACAAAACTGCCAAAATGGGGCGGTGCACCATCGTGCATAAACCACATCTGATTTTTAATTTGTAAGGGCACATTGTCTTGTAAACCGTTTTAGTTTTGTAGCGGGATTTTCAAATACACGGCACCATTTAATTTGTCTTTAATGAAGAAGTTCCAATGTAATAATTCCCAATAATCCCCACCCACTCGTTAACCATAAATATTTGTTGTTGCTTTTTCTGTACCATTGCATGGGAATTTTCTTTATGCCAGATATGTATATTAAGGCAATTCACTACACCGTCTCCATGAACAAAACAATACTAGTAAAATTTGGATTTTGCCTAAATTGTTGGAAAAACCAGTTTCCGTAAATTACTCTTGCAGAATAATCAGCGGAGACATAACATGTACCTTTTGGACATCATAAGGATGAAGCAGTTGTTCTCAAAGGGTCTCATGAACGACCCATTTTGACGCATCAACTTGGGCCGCCAGCTTTCTTACACTGTTAGAGGATTTCAGCAATATCATCCAAAATAAAGAATAACACTTCATTACATCGAAATTCGAGCCGATCCTGGAATGTTGTTTAGAGTACAAAGTACAGTGAGAAAACATCCGTCGAATAAGAAAATGTATAAAGGTACAGGGCGTCTATTTCGAAAATCAGCTTAAGTAGCCAAGACGAGGCAAAGCTATTACATTTATAACATTCTTGCTTTAATAAATAATTTGGAATATTTTTATTCTGCTTAAACGTGTTATACAAAAATTTATTAAAACAAATGTAAAGTACCTTTTTAAAAGCGAAATGACCATATAATTTAAAAAACCAATTTTCACCTCTGTAAAATGACAATTGTCAAAAATATAGCCCAATGAGGTGGCTAGTCCGTTTCTGACTTTCCTGACGATGTAAACCATCCACTGTAAAATAGTGATTTGAGCCTTATGGCTTCTATAACATATTAAATTTTTATTAAATTGTACAAGTCGGTTCAAAAGTTAAAGCCAAAAAAGAAGATGGCTAAGTACCCCTTTGGGACTCTGTATCTCCGTTGGGAGGCACTCTAGAAATGTTTTTCTATGACAATTTAGGGTTATTTTTACCTTCCCTAATGTCCCGA
>JAHBCN010015037.1:0-21702 GCA_019359885.1 Listronotus oregonensis
CGGCTTTTTATTTTCCCTAATTATATTTGTAACTGGCTTGAAATTCAAATATTTTTGATTTAATGAAAATTATCCTTATGGTAACGGCAGAGTTTTTTATTATAAATTAATAATATTTCCGTTTAGCAACACTGTAAACGTCTTGAAGCGATGCATGAATTTATTACATGTAAATCGTAAATAGTTAAAATAAAATGTCAAATAATGACCAATTTTTAGAATTTTTATTGCGCTTTTCTTGGTGAAAACTACATCATCCGCATTTTTTGCCTTAAATAATAATACTTAAAGAATATTTTACATTGCAAATTTAAAAATCGTCCAATTCCGTGGGTGTTTTTTTTTACAGACCCAAAAATGTAATATGTAAGTAGTTATTTAGGCGCTTCATTTGTAGCATTTTACGTAAATTTAATCCATTTCTGCCTTAAAATCTTTAATAATGATATTGCAGGGACGAAATTTACACTCCTTACAACACTTTAGTTCGTCTTTCACACAAGTACATGTTGGAAATTCAATTTTGGGTTGACATAAAGCCATTTCACTACGTATTATGGCAGCAGCTCTTAATAAAGTTTAAATTTTGGACATTTCTTTGGGAAGTAAAAGATCTATCTGAACATCACTACCAATACTCGCAGAAAAGGTAGATATTGTCGAACTATTTTCGTGTAGGTTCGGAAACCGTTTTCCTATTTTTGTGCGATTTTATGTTTCTTTCAGAGATGTAGTGGCTGTAACATAATTTATGATATTTCTCATCAAACGCAAATAAATCTTTATAGCCACGTAATTTAGATATCATATTAATGTCGTTTCTATTCCTGGCAGCTTTATTACTTTTTTGATAGATAGCTTTTCTACTACCTAAAAAGATTCAGTACTATGTAAAAAATAAATACCTAAACAGGATTTATAAGGATAAAATTGAAATTCGTATTTTGTTTCAGTACTAAATATAAACTAATATAAAGGTACCAACTATACTATGAAGGTACCTAATAATATTTAAATTACTTGTTTAAACAGATTTTTTATATAACTTTTCTTCTTTTTATTTTTACTATTGCTGCAAAAAAAAAACACATTTTTCTTATATTAAAACTATCGCATTTAAGTTTAGTGTCACAATAATTTGAAGGACCGGCGCGGGGCCACTGTCTGATTGCAAATTATGATAATAGTTTTGAGAATCTGTGTAAGTTTTACGACAGTCTTTATGATATTTTATTTTAATTTTGCCATTTAAAATATCATCTTTTTGACAGAATTTTTTTTGTTAGATTGTCTTGCCTTTTTTCAGCACTTAATAGTAATGATAACAACCCTTGTATTCTAGGTCACGTTTTAAACCCTTTTTTGGCCCGCGGACCAAATTATAGTTATTATTGCTTTTTTTAATAAGTAATTTTTTTCGCGGATCGAAAATTGTCAGCGGACTAGTAAAATTTCTCCGCGGACCACTTGTGCCATGGTGGTCGCCCGACCAGCGGTTGAGAATTAATAGCTGTTCTAGGTCTTTGTAAAACAGATTTGTATCCATCATACACAATTTTCTTACAAATAATTCGCTTCATTGTTTTAAAATTTTAAATACATACAGCACACTCTAAATTTCGACAACCACCACTACTAATGTATTACTTAACTACGCACGCTATCCGCATGCGGGCCTATTCGGTCCCGATAATACTTTTTTACGTCTGAAAAAAAAAATCGCTGTTGCCAAACGATACGCTCTAGGAAAAAAAAAAAATTTTCAAAAACTTTTATTATTATTTGGCTATATTTTCTTCGCTGCATGTATGAAAATATTTTCAAAAATAAAAAAGTTTATCGATCGGTGAAAATTTCAATACCAAAAATATTTATTTTTAGTTTATATGATTTTTAGAGGAATGAAAGTGCGAATTGTGCCCAAACTGTTTATAAGGTTAAAAGCGCTACAGTGTGGTCTTTAATTTGACACAAAAAAAATTTCGGTATCTTTGATAGTTTTAATGTTATGGCGGTGGAAACAAAAAAAAATCAATTTTTTTATAAGTTAAAAAAAATCACTTTTTATTAATTCAAAAAGTTCGAGACCACAAAAAAATGTCGTAAAATACGATTTCATGTGCCCGGTGACATACTCAAAGAAACCTAACAGGTTTGATCTGGTTCTACGCCAAAAAAAAAAAACGACACGATAGACTTACGGAATCGCTCCGCCAATTATAATTTTTGATAAACCTATTATTGCATTTTAAAAATCTTACAATAGCAGCATTAGAATCCTCATTTATGACCGTATCAACCATTTTAAGGAACCCTTAGCACAAGTTAATCCTTAAAATTGTCAAACCAGCAATGTGATGTGATTGGCTACATTGAAGAATTAAGGAATACTTAACGTTAACAATTCCATAAACTTGTTGGTACAACTGGCCAATAAACCGTAGTCGAGAAATGTGTTTTTTGCGAAAAATAGTTAGCGGTAGCTCATTTGACGCAAAATGCAAATCTGAAAAAAGCGTTTTGAGGATTTTTTTTGCCAATAAAAATTGCAAATGTAATTAACAAAAAAGCCACTTTGATTTTTGATGATAACTCAAAAACCATTATAGGCAGCGAAAATTGAAACAAAAAACTTGAAGAGAAGGAAATTTTCAATATAAAAGGTTGGACTCCCGAAGTTCTATCTCCATTATTTATAATTTTAATTTAATGCTAAAAATGGGCCTCCACGCCACTTTTTTGGTTGCGCGCTCGGCGTCAAAACCGAGTTGGGTTAGGTTAGGTTTAAAGTGAGTGGACTTTTTACGCCCTCCACTGTGACCGCTCGGTCTATTGTGGCTCACACCTATTTATATTTCTTCCAATAGGATCAAACTTCTAATGAATCCGATATCAGATTGAAAGAAAGTTCCTACATCTCCTCTTACTCGTGTCGCTACCAGCCACGAGCACAATATGTGTTCTGATGTCCCTGTCTCCTGGAAAGTATGACGTGCAGACGATTAGATCGATCATTCCCTCCTCTCCCGGTCTAGTGACGTGGGTAGCTACCAGGTTCTTGTTATAGGAGCCAGATGTTCCTTTTGAGCCCGTATCTCCGGCCTTTCCCTATAAAAACGGTCCTATCCGCTTTCTGTTTAAAGCCAGGGAACTCTTTTTCCTATAAGAGTGGTTCTGTCCGCTTTCAGTTTAAAGTCAGGGATCCCTTCCTAAGCACCTGTTTATTCGGGATGGATAAGCCCTTCGCAATGAAACAGGCGCCTGTGACTTCAGGGGCATCTTTCGAAACGGATTTACCCGTTTCAGTTACCGCACCTTTGTCACTTTTTTTCTATGAAAGCGGTTCTGTCCGCTTTCTGTTTGGAGCTAGGGAAGTAATAGTCCACCACGGCAGAGCCCTGCATTACCGCAGTAAGGCTAGATACTCTGAGAGGTCGCCCTGTATCTCAGAGGCACTATTGGAGACACCTGTTTAAGGCACAGGATATCATTCACTCATCAGCACGGTATGCTAACACTTTGAGTTAAGCCTTGTATTTGTCTTAGCTTCGGATCCCCTTCCATATGCGAACATATACGCAGCAACAAGAGTTGCCGATAACCAGAACTCTAGCGCATGTTCCAAATAATCCTACTGGGCCCAACAACGGCAACGACGTGCGAACACAGCGGTGGTGAGCGAGTACGTCACATTGAATATTTTTTTTAGTTAATAATATATTTAAAAAAATCAAAGAATTTTAATGTATTCAGAACACTTAAAAAAACTACTTTCGTTAAAAATTTAACTTAATTTTTTAACAAGTTAGACAACTGTTAATAAACAAAATTGTTTTGAACCTTCGGGTTTATTGTTCATTATATACAATAAGTGCCGTATAAATTTTTCACTAAATGGAACGAGGTCACGCCATAAAAGTTTTAAAAATTTTAATGCTTTGTTTATAATAACTTTATAACTTTGACAATATTACTCCAATTTTTAATTTGTTGTTAGAGTTATAAAATTATTATAAACAAAAAATTTAATTTTTTAAAACTTTTATGGCGTTATCTTATTAAGTATATTATGTATAAGAACGGCTTTACGAAGCGAAAAATTTATACGACAATTATTTAAACTTTCATTGTACAATGAGGACGAAAGTTTAAAACATTTTGTTAATTGATAATTGTCTAACTTATTAAAAAACTAACTTTAAGTAAAATTTTTAAAGAAGATAATTTCTTTAAATTGTTCTTAATAAACCAAAATTTTGTAAAATTTTTCAATGAATATTTAATACCCGTCAAGCGCGCAACCAAAAACGACGCGCGGAGGCCCATTTTTAGCCCAGTTAAATTAAAATTATAAGTCTTCTAGGATCTTTTATAGTACAGTGGATGGGGAGAAAAAATCTGTTTGACCTCCGGATTTTTTTCTACAGTTTCAATTTTTATGAAAATTTAAAATTAAGTTGCTTTTACCCTCTAGATAAAAGTTTATGTATGCTTAGGGTGTGCTTTTAATTTTTAGGGGGTAAAAATCACCCCTTATGCTAAAAAATTAAAAAACCGTAGAAATAGACATTATGTAAATTAAAATCATAGCTAAATATGTAGAATGAATCTATTTTTATATTGTGAGTTATATCTAACATTATATTTTAACGTTTCAACCCTTAAACATCACCCTTAATAACGAAATTTCAAAAAAAAATGTTTTTTCATTTTAAAATTATTTAATAAGGTTTTTATTGTAGAAAAAAATATTTTAACAGTTTACGGTATAATAAATATTTAACTACCATAACTCAACCTTTAAATAACTACCCCTTATGAGATTTACAAAAAACATTTTTTTTACAAATTAAAACGATTTGATAATAAATAATTATAGTCCCGGAAGTAAAGCTAAAAAATTACGAAACCTCGCAATTTTTTTGTCCTTTATCAATTCGTATAAAAACTTGGAATTAGGCGCTTCTAACCCTCTACTTTAAATTCTATTTTATGGTGATGTGTGATGTTTGTTTTTTAAGGGTAAAAACTACCCCCAATTGTCAAAACTTATGGAATACCATTTTAAACCTTAAGATGGGTAAAATTTGGTTTGGATTAGTTGATTAATGATTATTTTATGTTTTAGAATACAATTTTAAAATATTTCAACCCTTAATAATCAACCCTTATTAAAGCTAAATAAAAAAAAAATATTTACCCTAAAAAAATGAGTAATTTACCATAGTGATTTAATTTTAGAATGCTGTTGCTTAAAATATGTAATAATTTCATTTCGCAACTTTTCGACCCTTATAAATCAACCCTTATTGCAGCTTAATTAAAAAAAGGATTTATCCCCAAAAAATTAATAGCTTGACAGATACAACAATTAAAAATATTACTGCCTGAAATATTACCAATTTCATTCTTTTGCAAATTTTCAATCCCTAAAAACCACCCCTTACAACATTGCAATTCTTACAAACCAATATAATAGATATAAAATAGTATAAAGTATACCGATTTTATAGAATAATATGCTCCAAAGTGGGCTATCAAATTTTTCGAAAAAAAAGTTGATTGGTTTTTTAAACATAGCTCCTTTAGTTTCAATGATAGAGAGTTTGTTCAAAAATAATTTTGTGGTGTTTTTTAAAAGCTACAAGGCTATGTAAATTAAATCCTTTTTAATCCCTTAGTTTCAAAATGGGATGAGTTTAAAGGGCTAGAATAAGGTGGTGCTCGCTCGTAAATAGAGGCTTTAAACGGCCATATCTGGCCAAATATTTATTGTACAGAAAAATATATGTAACGAAAAGTCTTTGTTATTAAAAAAGCTATAATTCGGTACCTCTACATTTTTTTCGTATCTCTAATATTGTTGGAGTTATTTTGAAGAAAATGGCTATTTTTACGAAATTGGGGAAAATCGTTTTTCAGCTCCAATTTTTCTAAAATTAAGCATTTTAATTTGGTTAAACTTCTAGAATGTAATTATATTACATATATAAAAAGAATCGCAAAAGGGTACAGATCTATTTTGGTTAAGGGGAATTAGGTGGTTGTTTTTGTTAGAGTGAAGTTATCCATAAAAGGCCAGCCATAAAATGTTCTCGATGGTGCAGATTGTGCCGCCCGGCCTACTACCTAATTTCAGGCCAGTTTTTTAAACAAATTAGAATAAACATATATTTTTATAGAAAAATTAATATTTAAAAGCTCTGTACAATATAAATTTTGTCAAAAAATTATGTTAATTTTAGACATAACATACTTAAAGATGTTGTTTTAAAAATAAAATAAACGCAAAAAAAACAATATTAAAAAAAATTGTTTAAAAATAAACTACTTGAAAAATTTGTCTTTTAAAAGTTTTCTTTCCGCTAAAAAGCCTTGCAAAATTGAGAAAAAAAATCATAAAAAAATGACGTTTTTTTAAAGTTTGACAGCTAAGACATTCTTGTGTAGCTTCCAAAAAAATATGGAAATGTTCTTTTAAACCTAAAGAACTAAAAAGCGTCTACTGTAAGGGCTGGCAAGCCTCGCAAAATGAACAAAAAAAATCATATAAAAAATGATGATTTTTTAAAATTTAACAGCTAAGACTTTCTTGTGTTGCTTCCAAAAAAATATAGAAATGTTCTTTTAAACCTGAAAACTAAAAGTCACTTGGTGCTGGAAGCCTCGCAAATTGAGAAAAAAATAAATCATATAAAAAGGAATTTTTTAAATTTTGACAGCTAAGACCTTCTTGTGTTGTTTCCAAAAAATATAGAAATGTTCTTTTAAACCTGAAAAACTAAATAGCGTCTACTGTGAGTGCTGGAAGCCTCAAATTAAGAAAAAATAAATCATATAAAAATGATGTTTTTTAAAGTTTGACAGCTAAGACTTCTTGTGTTGCTTCCAAAAATGTGGAAATGTTCTTTAAACCCCAAAAAACTAAATAGCGTCTACTGTTAGTGCTGGCAAGCCCTGCAAAATTAAGAAAAAAAAATCATATAAAAAATTAGGTTTTTTAAAGTTTGACAGCTAAGACCTTCTTGTCTTGCTTCTAAAAAAATATAGAAAAGTTCTTTTAAACCTATAGAATTAAATGGCGTCTACTGTTAGTGCTGGCAAGCCTCGCAAAATTGAGAAAAAAAATAAAACATAAAAAATAAGGTTTTTTTAAGTTTGACAGCTAAACCTCTTGTGTTGCTTCCAAAAAATATGGAAATTTCTTTTAAACGTAAAGAACTAAATGGCGTTTACTGTATGTGGCAAGCTGCAAAATTGGAAACAAATAAAACATATAAAAAATGATGTTTTTTTTAAAGTTTGACAGCTAAAACCTTTTGTGTTGCTTCCAAAATATAGAAATGTTCTTTAAACCTAGAGAACAAAATGGCGTCTACTTGTGCTGGCAAGCCTCGCAATATTGAGAAAAAAAATAAATCATATAAATTAGTTTTAAGTTGAAGCTAATCTTGTGTTGCTTCCAAAAAAATATAGAAATGTTCTTTTAAATCTAAAAAACCAAATAGCGTCTACTGTAAGTGCTGGCAATCCCCGCAAAATTAAGAAAAAAATAAATCATATAAAAAATGACGTTTTTTTAAAGTTTGACAGCTGAGACCTTCTTGTGTTGCTTCCAAAAACATATAAAAATGTACGTTACGTACGACGTTAAAAAAACGTCATTTTTAATATGATTTTTTTTTCTCAATTTTGCGAGACTTGCCAGCACTAAAAGTAGACGCCATTTAGTTCTTTAGGCTTAAGAAAACATTTCAATGTTTTTTGAAAGCAACACAGAAAGGTCTTAGCTGTCAAACTTTATAAAAACGTCATTTTTTATATGTTTTATTTTTTTTCTCAATTTTGCAGGCTTGCGCATCTTCAGTAGACGCCACTTAGTTCTTTAGGCTTAAGAGAACATTTCTATATTATTTTGGAAGCAACACAAGAAGGTCTTATGTGAAACTTAAAAAACGTATTTTTTACATGTTTTTTTTCTCAATTTTGCGAGGCTGCAGCACTACATGACGCCATTTAGTTCTTTAGGTTTAAAGAACATTTCTATTTTTTTCGAAGCAACACAAAAGGTCTTAGCAGTCAAAATTTAAAAAACGTCATTTTATATGATTTTTTTTTTAATTTTGCGAGGCTTGCCAGTATAACAGTAGACGCCATTTAGTTCTTAAGGCTTAAGAGAACTTTTCTATTTTTTTGGAAGCAACACAGAAGGTCTTAGTTGTCAAACTTAAAAACGTCATCTTATATGATTTTTTTTCTCAATTTGCAGGCATTGCCAGCACTCATATTTATTTTTAGGTTTAAAAGCACATTTCTATATTTTTTGGAGCCACACAAGAGGGTCTTAGCTATCAAACTTTAAAAAACATCATTTTATATGTTTTATTTTTCTCAATTTTGGAGGCTTACGCAAAGTAGACGCCATTTAGTTTTTGAGAGTTAAGAGAACATTTCTATATGTTCTTGGAAGCAACACAAGAAGGTCTTAGCTATCAAACTTTAAAAAAACATAATTTTTTATATGATTTATTTTTTTTCTCAATTTTGCGAGGCTTGCCAGCACTCACAGTAGGCGCTATTTTGTTCTCTAGGTTTAAGGGAACATTTTTATATGTTTTTGGAAGCAACACAAGACGGTCTTAGCTGTAATTTTTTTTTAGCTGTAAAACGTTAAAAAAACGTCATTTTTTATATGATTTATTTATTTTTTCTCAATTTTGCAAGGCTTGCCAGCACTTAGCCATTTAGTTCTTTAGGTTTAAGAGAACATTTTTATATTTTTTTGGAAGCAACACAAGAAGGTCTTAGCTATCAAACTTTAAAAAAACTTCATTTTTTATATGATTAATTTTTTTTCTCAATTTTGCAAGGCTTGCCAGCACTCACAGTAGACGCCATTTAGTTCTTTAGGTTTAAAAGAACATTTCTATATTTTTTTCGAAGCAACACAAGAAGGTCTTAGCTGACAAACTTTAAAAAATCGTCATTTTTTATATGTTTTATTTTTTTTCTCAGTTTTGCGAGGCTTGCCAGCACTAACAGTAGACGCCATTTAGTTCTTTAGGCTTAAGAGAATATTTCTATAGTTTTTTGGAAGCAACACAAGAAGGTCTTAGCTGTTAAACTTTAAAAAAAAGTTTTTTTATATATTTTCTTTTTTTCTCCATTTTGCGAGGCTTCACAGTAGACGCCATTTAGTTCTTTACTCTTAAGAGAACATTTCTATAATATTTTGGAAGCAACACAAGAAGGTCTTAGCTGTCAAACTTTTAAAAAACGTCATTTTTTAAAGTTTTATTTTTTTTCTTAATTTTGCAAAGCTTGCCAGCACTCACAGTGGACGCCATTTAGTTTTTTAGGTTTAAGAGAACTTTTCTATATTTTTTTGGAAGCAACACAAGAAGGTCTTAGCTGTCAAACTTTAAAAAAACGTAATTTTTTATATGATTTTTTTTTCTCAATTTTGCGAGGCTTGCCAGGGCTCACAGTAGACGCCATTTAGTTCTTTAGACTTAAGAGAATATTTCTATTTTTTTTTTGGAAGCAACACAAGAAAGTCTTAGCTGTCAAACTTTAAAAAAACGTCATTTTTTATATGATTTATTTTTTTTTCTCAATTTTGCGAGACTTGCCAGCACTCACAGTGGACGCCATTTAGTTCTTTAGTTTTAAAAGAATATTTCTATATTTTTTTGGAAGCAACACAAGAAGGTCTTAGCTGTCAAACTTTAAAAAAACGTCATTTTTTATATGATTTTTTTTTCTCAATTTTGCGAGGCTTGCCAGCACTCACAGTGGACGCCATTTAGTTCTTTAGGTTTAAGAGAACATTTCTATATTTTTTTGGAAGCAACACAAGGAGGTCTTAGCTGTCACACTTTAAAAAAACGTCATTTTTTATATGATTTATTTTTTTTTTTTATTTTGCGATACTTGCCAGCACTCACAGTCGACGCCATTTAGTTCTTTAAGTTTAAAAGAATATTTCTATATTTTTTTGGAAGCAACACAGGAAGGTCTTAGCTGTCAAACTTTAAAAAAACTTCATTTTTTATATGATTTTTTTTTCTCAATTTTGCGAGGCTTGCCAGCACTCACAGTGGACGCCATTTAGTTCTTTAGGTTTAAGAGAACATTTCTATATTTTTTTGGAAGCAATACAAGGAGGTCTTAGCTGTCACACTTTAAAAAAACGTCATTTTTTATATGATTTATTTTTTTTTCTCAATTTTGCGAGGCTTGCCAGCACTCACAGTAGAAGCTATTTAGATTTCTAGGTTTAAAAGAACATTTCTATATTTTTTTGGAAGCAACACAAGACGGTCTTAGCTGTCAAACTTTAAAAAAACTTAATTTTTTATATGATTTTTTTCTCAATTTGGCGAGGCTTGCCAGCACTCACAGTAGACGCTATTTAGTTCTTTAGGTTTAAAAGAACATTTCCATATTTTTTTGGAAGCAACACAAGAAGGTCTTAGCTGTCAAACTTTAAAAAAACGTCATTTTTTGTATGATTTTTTTTTCAATTTTGCAAGGCTTTTTAGCGGAAAGGAAACTTATAAAAGACAAATTTTTCAAGTAGTTTATTTTTAAACAATTTTTTTTAATATTGTTATTTTCTTTGCGTTTATTTTATTTTTAAAACAACATCTTTAAGTATGTTATGTCTAAAATTAACATAATATTTTGTCAAAATTTCCATTGTACAGACCTTTTAGGGACACCCTCTATAAATATTAATTTTTTTTTAAATATATTTTTATTCTAATTTGTTTAAAACTGGCCTGGAATTAGGTAGTAGGCCGGGCGGCAAAATCTGCATCATCGAGAAGATTTTATGGCTGGCCTTTTATGGATAACTTCACTCTAACGTTGTTTTTAATGATCTTTTCGTGGAAAAAATAGGGACCGACCTTATTTTTATAATAAGTAGCTCAATTTTCATGCTAAAAACTTTTTTTGTTTTTAAAATAAAGGTCTTATTATGTACTTTAAAAAAGACCTCATATGTTTTCCTTAAAAATGCAAACTTTTCCCGCTATTTGACTTTGAATCTTTTAAATTTAACATTTGACAAACAAAAGCTAACCATTAACAAGCCGTAGCTCGGTCTGTATTGGTTGTAGAGAAATTATAAAAAAAACATTTTTTTCTAGTTTTTTTTATAAGCTACAATTTTACTTTTTGCAGTTTTTTTGATAAAATGCATATTTTTAGAGTTATTCGTGAAAATCCCATTAAAAACGTTGATTTTTTCGTTGAAAAACTTTTACTTTTAATCGGGAATAAAGAACAAAAAAATTCCTTGCCAAAATGCCTCATCTCCTGTGTTATTACTGTAATTTTTACTATCTCTGTTAAAAGTTAAAAGGCTACTTAATTTTTTTTAATCCGATACAAGGTTTTTGCTTAAAAAGAAATAAAAACTATTACTCTGCATGATCAAAACAATATCGGTAAACAATAGCACCATGCCGAGAAATATGTAAATTTATTTTTTTAGGTGAAAACCGTGCGTCGAACTAAAGAAAATCAAGAGATCAAATCTGCTCATATTTTTTTCAGTCCAACGCACTAGAAAAATTAAATCTAGATATTTTTCTGCAAGGTAATAATGTTAAAGTTAAATTTTTTAAGCAAAAACCGTCGTTCTGAATATTGAGATTCAATTAGAAAGCACCCTGTTTAAGATGGACACCTTATCCAATGTCCATCCAATCATTTAGAAATCACAAATATCAAAACTTTTAATATTGACAAAATCGAAAATATTTTTTGCACATTGATTAAGGGTTAAAATTTCAAGTTAATTAAAAAGAACTTGGAGTTTTTTTTAGAATTATTATTTTAGGCGTTCGATTTTTGACACGTGATTTTTAAATAAATTTTTATCATCTAGTCATTTTATTATCAATATTTTTAAAAGTGCTGACCTTCATGAGTGGCTAAATAATCTAATTTAATAAGCAGCGTTTTAAGGATATATCATCCTACATTGTTATCCTAGACATGTAAATAATAATTGACCACTTAAAATGTTTTCAATAACATATTATCAAAAACATTACAGTAAGCTTATCTAACGGCAACGGTACTCATAATTATAGCCGAGGCAATGAAGCACTAAAAACGCCAAAAGTTTGGAAATTTTTGTACTAAGACAGATCGGAATGCGTTTTTTTGCATTTGCTTCCAAATTTTTTTTGTAAAAAATGTTCCTAATTTGTGACTTATACAAAACTCAAAAAAATGCATTTTTTGAGACTTTTTTTGGAAGATTTAATAACCTTGTAAATAAGAGTCAGAACTGGCCCAAATCGAGTTCTCGGGGTTTTCGAGGTCGCTGATCACGATTGATCAAATTGACCCACAGCCGACCTGGAGCTCAGGAACGCTGATAAATGCCATCTCTGTGAGACTCTTCCAAAATTCACGCGGGGAAGGAAAGAAACTCGACACCCAGGGTTTTTTGGGTCGCTGAATTCAAATATGACATCAGCGAACACCCCCCGGACACCTGGTGCGCCGGCACCTGGACGTAGGCGTCATCTCCGAGAGTTCTGCTGACAAGATTGCCAAAAACAACCCAAAAATCATATTGGGGGCATTTTTTGGGGCGCTAAATCCAAATTTCACGTCGAAACCGACCTTTTGAACACCTGGTGCAACGGAACCTGGACGCGGATCTCATCTCCGAAGGTTTTCCTCGCACAATTGAAAAAGACGAACCGAAAATTGTTTTGGGGGTTTTTTGGGGCGCTGAATCAAAATTTCACGGTAAAGATAAGCACCCGAACATCTGGTGCACCGTAACTTAGCCCTGAACGTCATCTCCGTGGGACTCTCCCAAAATTAACGCGGGGAAGAGAGAAATTCGGAGCCCGGTTCTCCGAAACCTGGACGTTGGCGCCATCCCGAGAATTTTCCTGACAAGATCGCCAAAAACAAACGTCGTCTCTGAGGGTTTTTCAGACACGATTTCTATTAGTTTTTTGCAATCGTGTCTGGAAAACCCTCGAAGAGGACGTTCAGGCCGAGGTTCCGGTGCACTAGGTAGGTAAGTAGGTATAAAGTGAGTGGGTATAACACCTTCAACCGCGACCGATCGGTCTATTGTGGCTCACACCTTTTTATATTTCTCCCACCAGGGCCAGACTCCTAATAAATCTGATGATCCTGTTGGTAGAGAGATCTTTCACCCCCCCGGCAACAAGGTGTCATTGCCAAGGATTGCGAATCTTAGTCGTGCCATTGCTGGGCACGAACACAGTATGTGTTCTGTCGATTCATCCCCCTCCATGCACATGCGGCATTCGGCGTCTTCCGCTGGGCCGATCTTGTGCATGTGGTATTTTAATCTGCAGTGTCCCGTGTACAGTCCCACTAGAGTTTTAAGGTGTACCCTTGATTGCTCCAGTAGTTTGACAGTGCATTGTTGGTTCGGTGGGCTTATGAAGGCCTTCGAGTGTCTGAGACCCGGAAGTCCATGCCAGTACCGAAGATTTTCTCTTTGTGTCCAAGCTGATATGAACTGGTTGGCCGTTTCATAAGATATACCGCTGACCGGTTCCGGCCCTGTGAGTTTTGTCTCCGCCCCCCTTTTGGCCTGCGGATTCATTACCCTCTAGGTCGGTGTTTCCAGGTCTCCACAGTAGTGTAACCTTATTGTTTTGACCCAGTTTGGTCAGCGCATCCCTGCAATTCCAGACGGTTTTCGAATTGCACCGGCTGAATTGAAGAGCCTTAAGAGCTGCTTGACTATCGGAAAATATTTTAATTGTCTTACGTGTGCAGTGCCGATCAACCAGCGATCTAGCACACATCTCAATAGCAAATACCTCCGCTTGAAATATGGTTGCGAGAATGCCTAGGCTAAAGGAAAACTGCCCTCAGCCTCTGTCCATATATTCCAGCCCCAACACCGTCCTTGGTTTTGGAGCCATCGGTGTACCAACAGATGTCAGCCCGGAGCAGGTCGGTCGTTTTTCGACTCCAGTCCTCCCTTTGTGGATAGACTACACTTTAGGGCCGGTTGTAATTGGTTGCTGTAGGCAATATGTCTGAGGGCATTCCCAGTCTGTCACAGGTCAGGACATTCCTGAGGAGACTGGTGCTCTCCATATGACACGCCTGCGGTTTGTTACTGACCGCTTGATAGAATCTGTATGTTGCCCACTTTGCCTCTCTCTCCAAGTAGATATGCAAAGGAGGCTGTCCTAGGAGGGCTTCCATGGCCGCCGTTGGTGTCGAGCGCAGCGCGCCTCTGATTATTGGGCTGGCCTGTCTCTGTAGGCAAGATAGCTTTGCTTGGGTCAGCCACCATGCCACAGAGCCATACGTGATCATTGGTCTTATGACTGTCAGGATTTGCCACAGATCCTGCGGCATGCATGCATCCGGTGCACTAGGTCTTCGGGGGATTGTTTTCGACGTGAAATTTGAATAAAGCGACCCAAAAAAACGCCCACACAATGATTTTCGGGTTGTTTTTGGCGATCTTGTCAGGAAAATTTTCGGTGATGACGTCCACGTCCAGGTTCTGGAGCACCAGGTGTCCGGGGAGCGTTCGATTGTTTTCGACGTTAAATTTAAATTAGGCGACCCAAAGAACTCCCGAGCTCCGAATTTCTCTTCTTCCTTGCGTGAATTTTGGGAGAGTCCCACGGAGATAACGTTCATCGGCGTTTCTGAGCTGCAGGTCAGCTGTGGGTTAATTTGAAAATTATCATCGTGATCAGCGACCTTAAAAACCTCCAAGAACTTGGTTTGGACCAGTTCTGACTCTCATTTATAAAGTTTTTAAATCTTCCAAGGGTCGTCTCAAAAAATGCATTTTTGAATGCATTTTTGGCTGAAGCAACGCAATTTGCGGTCGGTTTGTATAAGTCACAAAGTAGGTACATTTTTTACAAAAAATTTTTGAAAGCGAATGCAAAAAACCGCATTCCGATTCGTCTTAGTATAAAAAATTCCGAAGTTGAGTGCTTCATTGCCTCGACTATTAGTAGGAAAAAGCTTACCGTTGTTTCACCTCTTTTTTAATTTTTATCTTAAGTAATGATACGTCTATTTTTCTTTGCAAGTAGTCGTTTTGAAAGCAAAAATTTTGGGAGGTATCTTCATAAGAAAATTTTAATATCAAAATGGCACATTCCGTGCATTTTACGTTAGTTACGAAGGTTATTTTGATGGAAAAGTGACGAGGTTACAAAAAAAATATCCTTATGAGAAGTTTTGGTTAACAGGTGCGTATTCAATAATTATTTTATTTAATTATAACTCATGATTTCCTTAATCTATGTGTTTAAAACGAGAAGGTCTGCAAAAAGCTTGGGGTGCTAAAAAGTAAAAAATAAACAACAAACTTTACTTTATTTTTTTTTTATTTTTAACTTGAGATTACATACTTATAAAATTGTATAATCTTTGAACATTAAGCATAACATTTCCTTTAACTGATAATACTAAAGAATCTTCCTTAAATTTTAAAGAAAATTTGGTTTCCTTATTACCAGATATTTTAAAATTCTTTAGAAGAGTAATAATACCGTCTTTAGTTTGCATCATTCCAAATCTTAGACCTGCAAATGAAAAAACTATATAAACATACAAAATACGGTTAAGCGTTTCTAACTACTGCTAATTATTTAAAAGTAAATATACACTACACTACAATTTTTATAAGTTTTAGCATATTTATATTTTAAAGGGAATAGTCCTCCTTCCTAGGGCAGCAAAGCGCTCTCGACAAAAAAGATTTACTTTAAAATTAACAATTCTTTTAAGCATTAAGAAATGTGTGGTAAAATTTTATTTTATCTAAGTTTAAGCAGAAGTTAAGGAAAAGCCAATATTAATAAAATTTTAAATTTTACTTAATCGTAAAGCTAAACGTTGACTCGACTATTAGTCCAATCATTAGAGCAAAAAAAGTTAATTTTTGTAATTATTGTTAACAGATATCTGACTACGCCATGACTTCCGGAATAACCTTTAGATTACTAAAATTAAAAATCCAACCAATTTTTTTTCGGGTAATTTTTTTAAACAATAATTATTAAAAAAATGCCGTTTTTTTTTAAATATAACACAAAGTGCTGGCTATATCACTTTACTCATAAAAGACCGTTTGTAGATAATTCAAAAATCTACAAAATGATTTTTGAAGAATTCCAATCCTACCATTTTTCACAGAAAAAGCCGGAAAATGCTTAAAACAGACCTTTTTCAAAAATCTCGTTAATTTTTAATATTGAGAGCTGATTTTTTGGAAAATGATAGTCAATAACATATACTTTTATCTGCCAAAGGATAAAAATTGTCGCATTAATAGTTTTTATTCAATCGCACTATAAACAAATTAGGCCCTGATCTTGCAAGTGCCGTGAATATTAGGCAAATGGTCCGATTTAAATTTTTAAAAGGCGAAAGTTGAGAAAAAGCTAAAATTGAATTCAAATTTCATATTAGTTTAACATTGTTAAAAATGCTTGTGAACCTAGAGCGTCGAGCGAAAATTTGCCACCGAGACGTAGGTACTCTCGCTTCTCCTTCGCTGCTGGGTGCCCTCTCCACGGTCGAGTCGGTACATCTCGGTCGCGAATTTTCGCCCGACGCGCTAGGTTCACAAACATTTTTAACAATGTTTTGGTCAATTTGGTCAATTTTTAAACTTATATGAAAATGTGAGATATACAATTTTTTAATCTCAACAGGGGCCTATCACAATAATAAGCTTGTTCATACAATACATGAATTTTCACCATCAGTACCGGCTGGTTTTAAAATAATAGAAATTTCTCTAAATGTGATTTACATGCCGGTATCTACCAGAGTTATAGACAACATTGTATGGAAACTGATCGATCAAGACGGGGAATTGGTTGACTTTAGAGGAGAAGTTATTACTGTAAGAATGCATTTAAGAAAATCTATATAGGCAAACGTTTTGTGTCGGGTTTATCAGTATATTACAAACTGCTGTACAGAGCAGACGTAGTATGGTTATTAAATATAACTCCAAGAAAATTGCTGATTTTGAACAATTGTTAAAAACTAAAAAGAGCCTAACAGCAGAAAATAAAAAGTTTCTTGAATCTCTAGGCTTAATTCTCAAAATGAGTATTTTAAATGTGACGGACCCCCTAAAGTTTGATAACTCTATTACAAAAATTGAGAGACATAGTCATTTGCCCTACACTAACTCTTTTAAAAATAATGACGTAATTCAAATACCGGTACAGCAAACCGATATATACACTCTACCTTGGGCAAGCCATATTTATCTAGAAGGAAGACTTTTAAAAGAGTTGATGCATCAGTTTCAAACACAGCGAAACTTGTAAACAACTTTTTCGTACACCTCTTTGAAGAAAATCGTCTTGAAATTGGTGGAAAGGTTATTGACTCGATTAGATATCCTGGAATAGCAGCAACCATGAAAGGATATATTTCTTACAATGCTAACGAATTAAATAAATATAAAAATGCTGGTTGGAGTGTTGGTGATGATTTTACTCGCGATATCGTTGACCCGACCACTGGAAGTTTTAATGTTTGTGTGCCGCTAAGAACCCTGAAGACTTTCAAAAAATACTCATAAATGTTAAGCACGAATTGGTGTTAGTAAGAAGCCCTTCTGACATAAATGCTATTATTAACACGGCCAATGCAGAAAATGTAGGAGTTACTATTGATAAGATTGTTTGGAGGCTACCATATATTACAGTATCTGATGTCGAACGGATAGGGCTTTTAAAACTTATTGAAAATGGAACCGAATTGGATATCGGTTTTAGAAGCTGGGAACTCAAAGAACATCCATCAGTTCCAACTGGAAAACAACTTACCTGGAATATAAAGACTTCGGTGCAGGTGGAAAGACCCAGATGGATAATTTTAGGTTTTTAAACAGCCCGAAAGGATAAATCCAACAAAAATAGCAGCTTATTTGATCATTGTAATGTATCAAATGTAAAGCTTTATTTAAATTCAGAATTTTATCCGTATGATAATTTAAATTTGGAGATTTCAAGAGGACTAATAGCTACTCTTTATGAAATGTATTCCGAATTTCAAGAGAGCTACTACGAGAAAGAAAACGAACCACTTTTTACTGCCAAAAACTTTAAAAAGTATGCGCCTCTAATTGTAATTGATTGTTCAAGACAGAATGAAATATTAAATTCTGGTATTATTGATGTAAGACTAGAGAATGAAACAAAAGAAAACTTTCCCGCAAACACCAGTGCCTACTGTTTAATTATTCATGACAAACTTGTTAGATATTCACCATTAATAAGATCTGTAAGAAAGATGAAAAAAATATATTTTTCCTTACATAGAGATAATTGTAATTTTAGGTTAAGTATAGTTAGTAGAATGTAGTATTGTAATTTTATGTTAAATGTAACAATGTGGCTTTAATAAATTGATTTAATATATGCAATGTGTTTTATTATTCAAAAATTATGGTTTAAATTATACGAGCTGAATATAAGGCTCTACGCTTCACGCTAAAGCCTCCAGGACTGGTGATTAGGCGTGGGTCCCCACCTGTTAGGTTTGACATTTGACAGCTGACAGCCGCCATTTTTTAACGCATGCACAGTGCTCTAAAATAGTAGTAGCCTAAGATTCCTAATTATTTACGTCTCTTCTACTATACACAATTTAACCAATACTATTTAATATGCCCCGGTGGTCGCAAGGTTTAAGGCGTTGGGATCAGAAGCAATAGGACGAGGCGCTAGGTGGTTCGAATCCTGCTAGGTTATTATTTATTTATTTATTTAATTATTTACGTCACTTCTACTATTCAACTATTTCACAACAATATCTAATATTCTCCCGTGGTGCAACGGTAGCGCGCTGGGCTGTGAAGCAATAGGACGGTGGTTCGAATCCTGCTAGGTTTTTATTTAATTATTTCCAATTTAATCCTGATGACCTGATGACATATTTAATTATTTCCAAAATGACCCAATGACCATGATGACGTCAGATGGGGTTCCCTTAATGGCGGCTAGTATGGTTAGATGATATCACTCTACAAGAACTACCCCTATATATCACTCTACAAAAACAACCCTTATTTTGAGTAAGGGTTGAAGATGGCACCAAAATTGTGTTTTAGGACCTAAAATTTTTCCCATGTATTTCTTATGGGAAAACTACCCTTATTGGGCTAGAACGCACATAGCATAACTACTACAAAAGTTAAAGTATTTTTACTTAACCGACAGAATTTGTCATCGGATAAAACAAAAGAGCATTGGAATTTGTATTTTTTTAAATGAAACACCCTGTATGTTACTATTTTTTGGCTTTCTTACTTTATTCTATTTAAATATATATATATATATATATATATATATATATATATATATATATATATATATATATATATATATATATATATATATATATATATATATATATATATATATATATATATATATATATATATATATATATATATATATATATATATATATATATATATATATATATATATATATATATATATATATATATATATATATATATATATATATATATATATATATATATATATATATATATATATATTTAAATTTTTGTATCAAGGGCGTTACTGGGACTATAATGCCCTGAAGGTCGAAGATTTCGACCTGATGGGCATTATAGTCAGTAAAGCCCGTGGTGCATACAATGCTTTATGTTTTACCCAAAAAATGAGTTTTCAATGACTAATTACATTATTTAATCGCAATATAAAAAATAAGTTGCACCTGTACCTGTATACGTAAGTAAATAATGACTGGTGTTAAGTTTGACTTTGATGTTTCTGTCAGTTAGTCAGTTGGCATTTTTTATTTAACGATTTGCTCAAAATGGAAGAAATTCCACAAAATATAAGAGAAAAAGGCCATAAAAGCGACCGAAAATCTTTTGCCAGTTAAATCAAGGCAACAGTATGATCGGGAGTAAGGCATATTTGGTATTTGGAAAGATGCGAACGCAATTCTTCAAATAACAGAAAACGTTTTAATGGCATATTTCCAGGAACTGGTAAGTTATTGATTTTATTTTAATACATATGTTTAACAAACTTTATTATTTTTAGTCGGAAAAATAACCGAACTCTCTCGGGACCAAGTTTTCCCACCCGGTCTACGTTGTGGTTATGAAAAATAACTTTTAATACCATGCTCATATCTTTTGGTAATTATTGCATATACGGTTTTCTTCTATTTTTGGATTATATGGTAAAATTTTTATATATCATTTTCCGGTCCTTGGGATTGCAAATATACTACCGGAGAAGAGAAAATTATGTTTTTAATATTTTTTATTTTAATTTGAAAATTTAAAATTACCATTGATTTTCTCCTATAAGCGAAAACTCCCATTATGACAAGGAACGCAGGGCAGGTTGCCAAATCGGGGTTTTTTCGAATGTTCCCGCTTTTTTCACGTTGAAATATTAAAAAAAAAGCCGTTTTTAACAAACCAAAAACCCAGACCAACTGTTTAGAAAATTCAAGAGCCCCCAGTCTCATGGTTAGTTTTGGTAACAAACAGCTTTTTATTTATCCCAATTATATTTTATCCCGACAGAACCAGAATATCAAAATTTGATGTCCGAAAATTATTAAGTCCGGCAACACTGTTGATACTTATTTTGAATTTGACAATGTAGAAAGAATGTGTTATCAGATATTGATTTATTTCTAACCTATATTTTTTTTTAAATTTTAAAATTTAAAAATTGTTTTTCCCGATATTCTGCGTATTTTTCAATAGATTTCTGTTTCTGTGTGTTATGTTTAACAAATAATTATCAATTTATACGTTTTTACCGCCCAGCACTGAAATTCACCCAAGATCCAGTAAGCTTATTTGGTTGAAAAAAAAAAAATTAAACACAATTTCTCTTTCCGGGAGTATATTTCATCCCAAGGATACTTAAATTTAATTTTTTTTAAAAAAATTCATAAAACAAAAAAAGCAGAAAACCGTATATGCAATTGTTTCCTATTTTTTGTTAAGCGAAAGGATGTCCCGAAAAGTCTGTTTTTGGGGAAAAAACAAATAAAAAATTAAGAAGGCTCCCGATGTTTTACTTTTACGTTAATTGGTAAGGGTGTTTTTTGGGTTTGCGAGGAGTTGGAAAAGCCCTTTATGACATTGAAGATAGAGGGAACAGTCTTGGTTTTGGACAGAAACTAAAAATTCAACTTCAAAAGTTTTACACATTGAAGAAGATTTTGGCGCTTTAAATTTAATAAAAAGTAACAACATTAAACCAGCTGGTAAAACAAGATTTTTTTACCTAATAAAATGGGTTACAGTACAACCCATTGGAAAAAAATAGGGGGGCCCCAAAAGACAAAAAATTTTAAAACTGGGAAAGAAAATTTCACCGGCTGTTTTCGCAAAATTAAATTTTTTAGGAGGGTGCTTGTTTTCGCAAAAACTGGGAAAAAAAAAAATGGAAATTTAAAGAAAAAAAATTTTATAAAAACAAAAAAGAAAATATTTTTAATTCATTAATCATTAAATTTAGCTATTAAAAAATTTTTAATGGATGTTTTCTTTTCAAAATAGTTAAAGTTCCCTAAAAAAACAAATTTTATATATTTTTTAAAAATTTTTAAAAAAAATTAATTTTTATTTTAAAATTAAAATTTTAATTTTTATATTTTTAAAAAAAATTAT
>JAHBCN010015038.1:0-21745 GCA_019359885.1 Listronotus oregonensis
GGTACTTTCGGGGTGAAATTTGGATTCAGCGCCCCAAAAAGATCCCATAACGATTTTTGCTTTGTCTTTAGTGGTCGTGCATGGAAAACCCTCGGAGATGACATTCAGGCCGGGTTCCGGTGCACTAGGTGTTCGAGGGATCGTTTTCGAAGTGAAATTTGGATAAAGCGCCTCAAAAAACGCCCCTACAATGATTTTAGGGTTGTTTTTGGCGATCTTGTCATGAAAATTCTAGAGGATGACGTCCACGTCAATGTTCCGGAGCACCAGGGGTCCGCGGGGTGTTCGCCCATGCCACATTTTAATTCAGCGACCCAAACAATCCCCGGGCGTCAAGTTTCTCTCCTTCTCCGCGTGAATTTTGGGAGAGTCCCACGAAGATAACGTTCATCGGCATTCCGAAGCTTTAGGTCGGCTTTGATTTAATTTAAACATCATAATCGTGATCGATCATAATCGAAAACCTACGAGAACTCGATTTGAGCCAATTCTGACTCTTATTTACAAAGTTATTAAATCTTCCAAAGCCGTCAAAAAAATGCATTTTTTAATGCATTTTTGGCTGCAGTAATGCTGTTTAGTATAAAAAATTCCGAGATTGAGTGCTTCATTGCCTCGACTATTAAGGAATTTTAAAGCTCTAATTTTTATCAGAGAAAAATCTTTTATATTTGCTTAAATTTTTCATAATATTTATTATTATTTTAAAATCATCATTTTAATAAATATCTACCAAAAAAATAATTACACAGAAAATAATATTGCAAAGATGATATCCCTAATAAGCATTTAGTTTTTTTAGAAATTAAATACCTTTTTTCTTAACAGTTTAAAGTTGGTACTGTAAAGTATTCTTTTCTCAAAAAGTAAAAAACAAAGACATATAGTTAACAGCAAAAAGGGCTTGCAATCTCTAATAACAATTATTCACCCTACTAAAAAATTTACTTAGCTTAGCGTTATCACTTAGCAAAAAAGGCAAAATTAATAACACCCTTTTTACATAATTACAAGTTTTTGTAAGAGAAATTACCATGTATTCATGACTTAGAAATGAACAAAAACGGTAATAAAATATAATAACTCTTTATAAAATTGTCAAAATGAATTAAAGAGAATAAATGCAGAAGTTTAATACAGATATACTGCAGAGGAAAAGCCATAAATTATTTATGAAAAGCATAACGCATATTAATGACCTTATGATAACACTGTACGGACGTATCTAGCAGAAAAATATAGAACTATTATTATAGGTCATATTCAAAATTTTCGGTGCAAGCCACAACGATTTGCATTGCAGGTTTTATTATGAGAATTTATTGAATGATTTTGTCTCGCTAAAATCAAAGTTAATGGGATACTAAAAGTTAAATTTAAAAAAAGTCAAAAACAAAATAAAAATACCACTGTATGTGTTACCAGAGCTGTCGCAATTACTTTGAAAATGTAATTCAATTACAATTACCAATTACTCTTATAAGTAGTAGTAAATTAGGATTACCATTTACTAGCACGTTTGTTAAAAGTAATTCAATAATTACTTAAAACTAAAAGTATGTAAATATTTTAGCAATTACTCTATTTAAATTACCACATATATTAAGCACAATATACTAAACAAATAAAATATTTATACTAATTTGCATCATACGCGCACGTCACCCTATTCAAACTGCTTTCTCGGCAAGTTCAATATTAAATGACTCTAAATTGAAAATTTCTTTCTATCCTTACCCAAACATCAACAGATTTAAAAAAAAATATAAAAACGATGGCGGTAAGCATCAGTCAAAATACGAAATCGGCGCGAAGGTGGCGTTCGTCGGATTCAAAGCGGCTCGCCATGTGTCAAGATGCTTTTTCTGGCTGGCCAAAGTTCCGGCAGTTTTTCCATAAAGCAAGGTAATTGAATTTTTCGTAGTAATTCAATTATTTATTAGGTAATTCTTTACGCTGATGATTTAAAAATATATTGTCAAATTGACTCTTGGGAGGATTGTGTGTATCTGCAGGATGACGCGGATACTTTAAGTCGGTGGTGTGATGAAAATAAGCTGCCTCTAAATATAAAAAAATGTTGTACGATGACGTTTACTCGGAAAGTAACACCGATTAATATTACTTATAAAATGAACTAAATGGAACTGCAAAAATGCTCTTACTTTGAGGATTTGGGAATCACTTTTGATGCTAAGTTGTCTTTTGTAAATCATATTAATGAAATTGTGTTAAGTTCTTATAGATGCTTGGGCTTTATTTTGCGTAATTCAAGGGACTTTAGTGATATAAAGTCGTTAATAATTATTCTGTTTAATATCTTTGTGCGTTCTATACTGGAGTATGGCTGTTTTATTTGGTACCCGGCCTATGAAGATCATTCCAGTAGCTTAGAAAAGATTCAGAGACGTTTTGCTAAATATCTTTGGTTTAAGCTGAATGGTACTTATCCACCTACTGGATTTCCAAATGATATTTTGTTAAATAGATTTAACTTAGTGACTCTTTCAAGACGTAGAGAATACTCTTCAATTATTTTTCTTCATAAATTATTAAACAATAAAATAGATTGTCATGATATTTTAAGTAAAATTAAATTTCACGTGCCGTCCCTACAGACTTGCATTAGTCATTTCTTTTTTTATTTGCCAGTTCCACGAACAAACTTACTTATGTTTTTGCCCATTCATGTAATGTGTAGAAACTATGAAAAAAGAAAGCATGATCTTGATATTTTTTTTTAGTTTATTTAAATTACGAAGCTTTTATTTTAATGTTAATTGATTATTTCTGGTTTAAAAATATGAAAGAAAAGTGATTATAATTTACAAAGTGTGTATATTTGAGAACTGTTTTTTATTTATCTTATGGTAATTATTGTTAAACACTGTATTTTATTATTAATATTATCTGTCTGTAAATATTTATGTCAAATTTCCTGTCCTATAATTGAAAAACTCTGTCTGAGTAGTTGTATTATAAATTAATAAATAAATAATTGAATTATTTTCAAAGTGGTTCAATTACTTTATAAGTAATCAAACTACTTTCTAAGTAATTGAATTACTTGGGATTCGTGAAAATTAATTACCAATTACGATTACATTATCCTATTAATTGATAATTCAAATACAATCACCTTTACCGGAAAGTAATTAAATTAAAGTAATCCAATTACTGAGAAGTAATTGAATAAGATTTTTAAATTATTTTAATTCAATTAACGACAGCTCTGTGTGTAAGTAACTAGACCAGACTCTTGAAATATTTGCTGCCTTTTTTATACTGGAATCATCTCTTTCTGGTGTAAATTTTAGGCAAAAATATTTTATCTTATCGGCCAGGTTTGTTTATTATTTTTACGCTAAAGAATACATTTTAATTTATGAAAATGATCACTGTATATACGGACGATCAAATGAGCAAAAGGTTTTATTGTTGTTCTGCCTAAAAGATCTAACTTTTCTCAGAGTGCCGACATAACGATAGATCGACGGAATTAAAACACCATTTGTTAAATAAAGAATTATTTAATATAGTGAGTGTTACGT
The DNA here is from genome assembly GCA_019359885.1 of Listronotus oregonensis. NCBI lineage: Eukaryota > Metazoa > Arthropoda > Insecta > Coleoptera > Curculionidae > Listronotus > Listronotus oregonensis. Next base: position 3,552 of record JAHBCN010015038.1, read on the forward strand.
TCAAAAACCATCCTAAGTGGTACAATCATATCATAACTACAGCCATAGCAGCTTTAAAGAAACTGAGATTCTTATTTAGAGCCAAATAGTATTTCTCTTCTTCTAATTTGTCCGCTCCGTTCCTATATCTGATGAATGACGTCTCCCATAACTCTTAGTATTTTTGATTACATTATAAGAAAGGTCGTCTGCTCTATTAATAATTTTAGTCTTACAAGAAACCCACGAGCTGTGAAGGATCTGTCGCTTTTTATTGGTATTTTTGGATTTCAGTCGTTCAAGAGAGTAATAAATACTACTTTTATGAAACTTCTTTTCGTCTATCTAAATAGGCCTCAATCTGGTGAATGTTTAGGTTGTGGAACCTTCTGCCCTTTAAACCTTCAAATCCTAAAGTTTTGTGCTATTAAACTTCACTATACCTAAGACACCCACGGTACGTAAGTACTTAGGAATTAGACCTTTGTGGACTGCTCAAGATAAAAAAAACATCTTTGTCGTGATCTAGTTATGCGATCTTTTAGCGATTTTTTTTAAAAAAGAAACCAACAATATTTAACCCCTGTTACATAGGTTTTGAGAAAAAAATTGAAACTACCTGTTTCTATCTGAATAAACTTTATTTTTTTCATACTTATTATATTATTAAATTAATCATTGCTTTACAAAAATAATTTAATTTTTTGCCGCCAAGTATCCGTTTTTTTCTATGACTCGTAATATATGCCTAACTGGTCTCATGAGGTTTTGAACCTTATTTATTTCTCTTACTTTTTGGAAGTTTCGCTGCAAAAGTTCTTGTTCGTTTTGTGCTTCCCAGCCGTTATCGTAGACTTTCTGAGCCAGTCGAACCCAGAAAGTTTCAATTGGCCTGGCTTGGGGAACATTAGGGGATTGTCAATCCTGGGCACATACGCAATATTTCTTGCTTCCAGCCAGTCAAGTGTAGCTCTGGCATAATGTGCTGATGCCAGATCTGGCCAAAACATATAATTTCCAACATCGTGATGTACGATGAGAAAATTAAGGAATTAAGTTAAACAATCTCTGATGTAGACCTCGGCATTTACTGCCTCTCCTCTTACATGACCAACAAAAGGCCTGGATACACCTCTTTCCGATATGGCACACCATACCAATACTTTATCTGAAAACTTAGCTTTGGCTTTATATATAACTTCATTTGGGGTCTCTTCTATATTGTCGGTGTAAAATCCAGAATTTTCTGGTAATTCTGCATAGCTAAGGGTATAATATTTTTCATCATCCATGACAATCGATCTGTTATTCGCGAAGTGAACTCGCCTTAGATTGCGACAGCACCTGGGTATTCTTGCTAGCTGAACATCAGTATATTTGGGTGCCATTTTTCACTCTTCGAATTAATCTTTCCTGCTGGCTATCAGTCAACTTCAGTGATCGACCACTTTTCTGAAGGTTCATACATGGGATTCCTTTTTCACATTTCCGAACTGTTCGATATATGGTGGATTTCGAAATATTTTCGCCTTGAAAAGTCCTTACTTTTTTTTTGGACATTTGCCCAACTAGTTTTTAAATACTTCTTCTAATATCTAGCTTGTATTCCATTGCGAAATAAGTAATAACAACCATGACATATTTATCAAAATGGCGAAACCATAGCAACTGTAAATTCCAAGGATCACTTGATATACGGCATCCATATTTCTGCCAAACACCCGGAATTTTTTCTCAAAACTTCTGTAACAGGGGTTAAAAAAAACTCAGTCATAAAATTTTAAAGAACTTAACAAATAAATCTTTTGCATATAAGTTTTGGTAAATATTAGAATTTTGTATATGATTAAGTATTTTATTTTTTCATATGTGTTCTAGTCTATCTGTTAAACTAAAAGCTAATTTCAAATACAAAAATAATAAGAAATACATATGTTTATGTTTATTTTATTATATTTGTGTTTTAAACTCGGGTTACAAAAGTTTTTTATCGACGTAAAATATGGTAAACAAAATATCAAAAGATTTTTCACCGAAACCTGAAACTTCTATTAAATATAATCTACCAGCTAATTTCATTTGATATTAATCACGAAACGATTTACAAATGACAGATTTGAATGGGGAGTTATGATTTATATCCTTAGCTCTATGTTCCTGATTGATTCTGTCTGCAGCGTATAGTATTAGCTGTCTTATAAATCAGAAGAGTCCGATTTTGAGAAATAAATGTATTTCTGGAAATAACATCATCTATAAGGTGAAATTTCAAAAATATGATGAAGGTGTTTTCACAATATATTGAACATTGGGTGCTCGAAAAAAGATGTTGGGTGGATCACAAAGAAAGCGATGTTATTAAAAATAACACAGCAATTGTTCTGTAATTGAAGTTACAAAGTATATTCCTAACTTTAATAAATTTTGTTTTAAAATTATTATAATCTGTTAATAAATTTATAATTCAAATCTATGAATTGTCTGGCAAACCTTAAAGACATATTTTTAGACATTTTGAATAGGGTTAAGAGTTTTAAATAAATATTAGGGTTTTTCTTAGAGGTTGAAATCAGATTAAGAGTAGGCCTAGAAAGATGAAGATTGTTAATTTAAATTTTTATTGAATATATTATATTACATTAGATGTATAATTATTTTAAATTAAAACCACTGTTATACCGTTTTTAAAAGGTATATAACACTAAGTTAAATAATTTTATTTAAATAAAACAAGGTTTTTGTTGTAATTGTAAAAGTAAGTGATTTATGATTTTTTAGAAAGCTTAAACATAAAAAGAGTGACATGAATAAATGGGATAAGGCAAATTGGGTTTAGGATTTAGGTAAAAGAAGGCAAACTTTACATATAATTGAAAAAAGATCCAATAAAGTGACGCATGGATGTCAAAATATTTTGAAATAGTCGAGGAAAGGTGGCACAAAAATGGTATAAGGCCCATTTTTGATGCAGTAAGATAGATTTAAATGCGGTTTTTTGCATTCGATTCGTATAAACGTCTATAAACTTTGTGAACAAATTTAAATAATAGGAAATGAAAACTGCACTTGAGCATTGGAGAAATGCATTTTCGAAATGCATTTTAAAGTTTGCAATTATAAAAAATGTATAACTAGGTAAATAATGATGGATATAAGTCCGAATTTGTTACTCAGGAGTTTTTGGGGTAGCTCAATATGAATATGACATTAATAAAAGCCTGTGGAGTACCTGGTGCGCGCTAAGAATGGTATAAATGTCGTATAAGGATGGTGTAAACGTCGATAAATTGTTGACATTGATAATTTCTTAAGTTCACTAATTCTTTTCATAATAGCTTTGCCTGTAGTTTTTTTAAGCACCCATATATGTTTAAAATTAATACGTTAGCACTGTACATGTAAGTCTTCGTTCTTAAATTCTGGACTACTTTTAAAAAAACCTGATTCAGGGTTAAAAGGTCTCCAGAAAGTTTGTTGTTTATTAATTAACAATAGTTTAGTTATGTTAATAAGTATGTAATAGTATATTATTTTATATGGAGAAAAAGTAATACTTGGCGCTTTTGTGCCGACCGGAGTGAGGCTGGTGATAAAAAGATAGTCATGAAAAGTAGGTTTTCCTACCAATAAATATACTTTTTTCTTTCCAACGGCTACAAATTAATCATAAACATCTTTTTAATAGAAAAAATTATAAAAGATTATGAGTGGGTTTGCAATAATATGGGGTTTGCAATAATACCGTTAGCAGAAATTATAATTTTAAAATTTTTTTCAAATTACCCCAATTCCAACCGACATTTAACCAACCTTCCGGACCCGGGTCAATGTCATATTCGTGTTTAGCGACTACAAAAACCCCCTAACAAAGTTGGGCTTATATTAAGAGGAATTGTCGTTAAACTCCAGAAGACGTCGTTAAACCTTTCTTAGGGACACTAGGTACTCTGCAGGTCCTTGTCAATGTCATATTCGTGTTCAGCGATTACAATCCCCCCCCTAGTAAAGAAATTAGGCTGATATTGGGAGGATTTGTCGTAAAAATTGAGAAAACGATGTCTACACCGTCCTAGAGCGCACCAGGTAATCTGCAAGCCCTAGTTAAAGTCATATTCGTGTTCATCGACCTCAAAAACTCCCAAGCAACGAAATTGGGCTGATATTAGGAAAAATAGCTCGCACTTGGTACTCCGTAGGGCTTTGCCAATGTCATATTCGTGTTCAGCGACCTGGAAAACTTCCGAGTAATAAATTTGGGCCTATTTTTATTATTATTTACCTAATTATATATTTTTTATAATTGAAAACTTTAAAATGCATTTCGAAAATGCATTTTTCTAATCCTCAAATGCTGTTTTTCCTTTCCCATTAATTAAATTTGTTCACAAAGTTTGTAGACCTTCATCCCCTTTTTTTGTAAAAAAAATCCCTCGTGCATTACTTCGTTTTCCCGACTAATATTTCATATATTTTAGGCATTATAGGAGCCGAAAAACCCCAAGATCTTGAGTTCTGGTTGGATGTGGAGACGCGCTACATCATCACGGATTCGTGCAGCCATGCTCAGCTCATCTGGTGCTCGAAATAAAACTAGGTATATTTGGTTAACTTTTTTAAATTTATAATTAGTAAAGCGGTGTTGTCAAGATTATTTGGAAATTTTACTGTTTAAAAAGATATTTTAATTATTTTTTTTTAATTTAAAAAGGATTATTAGCGTATTTATGTCAATGGAAAAATAGCATTCATGTTGCTAGATGTGTTTCTGAAACAGTGACGATTAAATAAAACATTTACATTAAAGAATAGGGATTACTTAAATATATTATATGTGCATTTTAATTACACCATTTTTTTATATTTTGTGTTTTTAAATTATATAATATACCCTAGACACAAAGTTAATCAAAGTTACGTGGTTCCACAAATTCGAAAAATAATTATAAAAGACACCCTTTCCAAGTAAATTAGGTTTTACGATTTTGAATTGGAATAGTGCGAACAAACGTGCGTAATGACCTGTTTCACAAATTCTCTCTATGAAACTGTTTTACCGCTAAGTGGATTATGGCGGCCTCCTAAACATATCTGAAATTCGGACCCGTTGTTTAGTAATAACGTGATAATTGTGTTTGTGTACAATAACGTTCCCTTTCGGTGATTTTAGCATTACGTATTTATGTTATTAAAGTTTTATGGAGCCCCAAAATGTCTATAATTGTTTATTTTACTTTTAAAAAACTAATAATTAGGTTAAATCTATTATTGGGTAATATTAGTAATGATTGTACGACAGTAAGTAAATTATTGATTTTTGGAAATTGCATTGCACTGGGGTGCCTCCCGGAGGCATGAAAGTTTTCACCCTCAACACGAAATAGTGGAGAGAATATGCTTGTAAAAAGAATACTACAAGTTTTGAAAAAAAAATCCTGTGGGCTTCCTCTTCAGAGATAATGGCTCTCGAAAAGCTTTAAAAGAATCTTGTTTTTTAGTTTTTAACTTCATTTTAATAAGATGAAATACCAAGTAAGACTTTCTAAATTACCTGGGCCTTTTCTTTGGAGATATTGGCTCCCAAAGAGCTTCAGCGGAATCAAGTATTTAAGATTATTATTAAAGCCCCAGGTATATTTCAATTTTATTTTAATAAGATGTAATACCAAGTAAGAATCTTTAAATTACTCTCGAAGAAAGTATTGTAAATTACCCATAGCTGTAGGGACGGACTAGCTGTGACACTCATCACTCCCCTTTTTTACGCCCCGTATTTACAGGAACCTTGGACAACTTTTTTTTATTAATAGTTCAGAAGCTAGTTACAGATTTTTATGACCAATTTCCTCTTAAGTGATAATTAGTAAAATGCTTCAGAGACTTCTATAATAATGCTTTATGAATGTCAGCTGCGATTTCGGGCAATGGGTCATTATTAAAAAGGGTACCGCGGCTTTTTAATAATGACAAAGTACTAAATTTTAAAATGACACTATTATTTTACAACTAACTGGTGTTTTTATTGTTGTTTATAAATATGAGGCGATAATAAAGCAACAATTTTTAAAAATATATTAGCATCTTAAACGGTGTAACCTAAAAATCTAATGTTTTTACCATGGACGTAGATTTGCATGCTCTTTAATAAACTTCAATAGAATTTTCTCCAAAATAATTAATAAAGCCAAAATATTGAATTAAAATTCCCATATCCCCCGACGATGCACCAACCAGTGTATTCAGTCATTTTCTCCCAACTAAAAACTTGTTAAATTGTAGTTAACCCAATATCTCGAAGAAAAAAAAACAATCAGCTGACTATAACGGGGTGCATTATACGTCGGCTGGTTGCTCGAACAGAAAAAAAATATACTCTCAATGATTTCCTTTTAACCAAAAAATTACCTAATGATAGCTTATATGCGACTATGGATAAATATATATGTCCGCTGGCTTATCTCGCTGCAAAAAACCCCAAGTTTGACACTTTGAAGGTTATAACGCAGAAGTTAGGCGGGAGCATCTATCGCCTATTTAAACGCATCAGCCGACAGGGTTTGCCTCAACTTACTACTGGCTGATTTTTAATTATTAATAACAGCAGTATATTGACAATCAGCTAACAAATTTTATCTGGAAGAAAATGACGTTTAAATTATTTTCGTTATTTCTTAAAGGTTTTGCCCCAAGATATGGTCAGCTACACATATATTTATCCATAGTTGCATGTAAGCTATCACCGGGTAAAATTTTTAGTTGACACAAATTATTAAAAGTACATTTATTTTTTCATGTTCAACGACCAGCTGACGTCTAATGCAAATAGTCGTTTTTGTTTCTTCGAGTATGGTTAGCTACAATTTAACAAGTTTTTTGGAAAAAAATGACTAAATATACCGGGTGGTGCATCGTCAAAAGAAAAAAAATCCCATAATGGGGTCAATTATTTAATTAGCCCCCTAATTATTTTGAAAAAAAAACCTTAAAGTTTATTGAAAAGCATGAATCTCGTCCCGTAAAAAACTTTAGAATTTTTTGTTACACCTAAATTTTTAAAAATTGTTGCTTTATCGCCTCATTTATAACCCAAAAATAAAAATATCAGTTTTGAATTAACGTTAATATTTTATAATTTAGTGCTTATCATTATTAAAAAGGCTACCGCGGCTCATTCCTCAACGCAACAACCGCAGCTGACGTTCGCAAACCTTGGAAACCAACCCTCTGATGCATTCTACTAATTATCGCTTGAGAGAAAATAATTGACCAAATTTTAACCTGGCTGCTGGACTATTACCTTTAACTATTGACTAAAAATCTAGTACTACTCATACATGTCGCTAATCCTAACCGTTTATGAAAAAAAGTAACTTTATTTACCCTGTTAGTCTTCTAAGTTCTGTTGAGTTGAATAAGAAAAAGATGATTTTTTTTTGTAAAAAAACTAATAATTTTAATAATAGGTTAAACTTTTATGTCCAAAACTTCATAAGAGGGTTCAACATGGTCTCCATGAAGTCTAATATTCTAGCAACCACATTTAAATTTAAAAGTACTATTTTCATATTTCAACCCTTAAAACTTAGGAAATCAATAGTGTGAACGAAGTGCCGTTTTTATCAAAAACGGTTTGGAATTAACGACATAGATAAAAATAATTAACTTTTAGTTAATAGTTTAAAAAGGTTGTAAAAAACGTTGCCCAAAGTTCTTATCAATACAGGGCGTAAAAAAGGGGGGCCATGGTGTCACAGCTAGTCCCTTCCCGCCCGCTGTAGTATTTTTATACACAATGTACATTTAAAAACAAAAAAATAATATTATTAATATTGAATAAATAAATAAATAACGTTCTTCATTACCCCCTTTTTTCATAATGACTAAATTTAACTGCTTTGCCTAGTAAATTCTCTGTATATGCCTTTTAAATGAATCAGAAATCTAAAAAAATTAAAGTTAAAATAAACTTTCCTCTTCTTCTAACCATTTATAAAACGTAGAGCCATAAACATCATTAGGTACATTTTTATTTCAAGTCTACTACCCCCTTATTTTAGCAAAATGTCGGCTGGCTGCCTCAAGCTGTGTATGTGTGTATAACAGTCATATATATTTACTGCAGAATTTCAGAACATTAACCTAGTTTCTTAGTGGTCACGTCTGGTGAACGCCCTTCAAAACATGTGGGGCTCAAGGGGTTGAAAATATAAAATGTTGGGGGTGGCTTTATTAAATATAAACAATATACATCGTAAGAAATATTTCTTTTACACAAAAAGTTCCACAAAGCATAGAGTGGTGTAAATGTGGCTTTTTATTATAACTTTTGGGTAAAAGTTTTTTTCTTTAAGGTAATATCACGGTTAGAAGTCCCAGAAATAAGCAACTGATCATTGAGGGTTGCTTGGCTTAAAGTAAGTTTAAATTTTTCGGGGAAGTCGACTGGTATAATAATAAAAGGGTGTTCCATTAAAAAACTCAACTTTGTGTAATAACCCCGAAAAGCAACTAATAAAAAAAAATAGGTACACCACTAGAATCTACGTAGATCTACAAAATATTGCCATTATATTTTTTTCTCTATATCTTATAATAACCGATATAAAGTCCTTATTTGACTCTATAATTTTCTTTACGCATGATAATATGTCTTTAATAAATTCTGTGGCTTGGATGAACAAGGGCCTAAGTGCAATTTTCATAAAATTGAGTTTTTGGACCTATCTTATTAATATTTTTATCCTCTTTTAGAATAAAAAGGTCTTATTTTAATATTTTTTCGGGTTATATTTCCAAACTGTTTAAAAATATTAAAATAAGCCTTTTTTATTAAAAAACAAAAAAATATTAATAAAAAAAACTCAATTTCATGAAAATTGCACTTTTTTGTTTTCAAGCCAAATTATAATAAAGAACCTTGCAAATTTTATTTTTAAATTAAGTAAGGGTTTGTTAAGATAAAATTGTTTTAATATTTTCGCTATTGTGGTTGGTTAGTGAAAATTTTTAAACGTTTAATACGTAGCTATGTTTATTAACGCTTTAAAGGAATTACAATACGGTAATATAAAGTCTTGTTAAATATTTTCGAACTTTTTTATTTCGGTTGATAAAATATGACGTTTTTCTTGACATGGTTTGTTTATTGTATTTAGCTATAATAATCAAAACCTTTAAAATTTTTTTAGGAGTTATCATCATGTACATAAAACCTCCTCTAGGTTTTTGGGGCAAAGAAATTTTTTGGTCTGCTTAACAAGAATCTTGTGGTAATTATATTTAAAAAAATAATAAAAAATAAGCCACCCAAAACTATAAGGTGCTGATTATCAACCTCCCTTAACTCGGTATGGGCGTACCTCTTTTCCCTGGGGGGTAGACGATTACCGACCCCAAACATAAATTAATAATTTTCAGCACTGAACCCCCGACTTTGGGACGGTTATGTATTTATACTCCTTTTCTGTCAACTGTTTTGGCATATTTTAATTATTATAAAAGCGTGGTTTTGGTGACCGCAATATTTTTGAAATCTTGTCTTGACTTTTATTTAATGCTGCCGCGGCATGTTTTGTTTTGGATGCTCTACTTGTTAAAAATGTATAAATTTTAAGTTTAAGATTATCATACTGGATGGTGATTTCTATGTGTCATAATATACGTGTAGATAATAGATTAACTTTATACATATAAAAAAATTTTAACTTTTGGCGACAAAAACACTATATTAACGATCTTTTTTTCCCGAACACCCGAACTGTTTTTTTTTTTTTTGAATTTGTTGATAAAAAATCCTCTTTTTACCATACATACCAAATATACTCTTTACCCTCTAACTTATATTAATTATCTAACTACATAATTTTTTTTTTTATCAGGAATCAGTTTTCACCATCTTTCTCCATTTCGTCAATTTTACAAAAAAAAATATATAAAATTTAAATTAAATAAAATTAAATAAGTAACACTTATTTTCAACCAAAATTTTTTTTTTTACCTTGACATAAATAAAAACAGGACATTTGCGTTTTCTGGATAAATTAACGCAATCTTCGTCAAATTTAAATTGTATGTCAGTAGTGACGATATTTTCCCAGTAAACAAAAATCTTAAAATCCGTTTCCTTGGCAAAAAATTAATTATTTTGTGAATATACAAAGCAGGTTAAAAATACGTTATTATTTCAAAACCATAAATTTTAGCTGTAATTTTAAATAAAATATTGTACATTACGGTATTCGTTTTAAAATTCCAGACTTTCCCTTTTTCGTCGCCTCGTCCGTAAATATCTCCTTTCCGTAAACTTTATTTTCCGAACATAACGTAAATATCACTTTTTATTAACTAACACTATCAAAACATTGGTAAAATTTGCATAGTGAAATCTACTTAATTAAGAATTCTGGTTCTTAAATTTAATATTATTATTTTGCAAATTAAATTTATAATGACAATATAGGTTACTAATTTTTAACAGATTTTAAATACTTAACAAAATAATGTTTACAGTGTCACCCATAAAGACCGCATCAAAGGGGAAAATTTTTCTCTACCTAATTTGGTTAAATTTTTCTTTTTTGCCAAAAATTTTGCTTCAAAAATCATGCCAAATAATGTATATATACTTTAGTTTTTAGCTGTCAAATTTGACTTTTTTTTTCCCAAAAAACGCAAAATAAGGCATTATCATTCAAAATTTTGAAAAATGCTATGGGAAGAAGTTGCATATTTTTAAATTTTACACCCACGTACCAATTTTTAGCGCTCTAGTACAATTTTTATTTTTTCCCAACTTTTTGTAGTTTTCTACTAGGTATACGGATAATCCCAATTTATTAAAAACCCTCTAAAATAGTTTTTTATATAAAAATTAACTTTTAAATGTAATCCTAATACTTAATAATGCTGATACAAATAATTTGTACAAACATAAAAAAGCGCCAAATTTGATGCAAATATGGTATAATTTTCATAAAAATTGACAAAACACACTTAATTTCTGTTTATTATTAAATAGTAAGATTAAAAAATCGGAAAATGTTATGAAATTATTGTTAATTTTAATACTGGTAATTAGAAGGTTTTTTAAAAACTTTAAGTGCAATATTAAAAACATAAACTCTTGCATTAACGATTGATCGTAACGCAACATAGAATAAAAGTGTCATGAACACAATTGAACAAAATTAATGAAGCAAAATATATGTCACGTCAAGAAAGCAGTTGTCAAGAAATTGTTTATTTTATAATTTTTTTTTCTAAATTAAATGTTAACATTTTATGAAAAACATTTTAATTTTTTTAACTTTGCACTAAGAGTTTTAAAAAAGCTTTTAATTACCGGTATTTAAATTAACAAAAATTTTATAACATTGTCCATGTTTTAATTTTTTTAATAAACAGCAATTAAGGGTTTTGTCAGAAAAACCACATTTGCATCAAGTTTGACGCTATTTCATTGGGGTTATTTTTATTTTTGTACAAAAATTTTTTGTATAAACAATATTAGGACCAGGATTACATTTAAAGAAACCTAATAAAAAATATGCAACTCTTTCTATAGCATTTTTTAAATTTTGAAAGATAATGCTTTTTTTTTGCGATTTTAGAAAAAAGGTCGAATTTGACAGCCAAAAAAGCTCACGTGATCATCCTTATGTACATTATTTGGCATGATTTTTAAAAGCAAAAACTTAAAAAAAATTTACCCATATTAATTGGGGAAAAAAATTTTCCCATTTGATCCGGACTTTATGGGCGACACTGTATATAACGGGACCATAACACTTAAATCCCCTAAAGCTACACACGTTTTGTTAAAAAACCTATCCGCCCCATTAAATCAAACGCCGGATTATAATTAAATTTTGACATTTTTTTTTTTTAACTGCAAAATTTAAATAAATAAAAATAGCCAAAAACGAGTTTGGCCCCCAAGATAAAACATTTTTTTTTTAAAGCGGATTAAATTTTTATTGGGGGAAAAGTGCAGTTTATTTTATAAACAGATATTTTAAGCTGAATAATACACGGAGTATTTTGAAACATGTTCTAAGCTCTACATATTTTAAACCCTGGCAGACAAGTGCCGTTTTAAAAACAACATAAATATATTTTTATGCAGCTCACTTTCCTTTCTGTCGGAGGTAGTTTTGTAAAATTATAGCTGTGATGTCCCAGTTTTACGGAAAATAAAATTATTTAAATTTTTGTTATGTATACTTTGCTTAGGTATTTTTCAAATTAAATATCTGGTTTGTAACATATTCCTATTGGAAATTTTTAGGTACGGCTGAATATAACTTCTCACTCACTTTGACTCGTCAATCACAACGCATCAGTACCGTAGGTGACTTAGGTAAGGTAAAGAAAATTTATTAACACGGCTTTTAAAGATCTAAAGGCTTGGAGAAAAAAAAGTTCTTTAAGGCTAAAAGTTCCACAGTCTAGATACTCTAGGAATAAAGGAACGAACAAAGTTGTTTGGAGCCTTTCCAGATGTAAAGGGATGTATACAAATGGTAAGGTAAAAGAAAATTTATTAACACGGCTTTTAAAGATCTAAAGGCTTGGAGAAAAAAAAGTTCTTTAAGGCTAAAAGTTCCACAGTCTAGATACTCTAGGAATAAAGGAACGAACAAAGTTGTTTGGAGCCTTTCCAGATGTAAACGATGTATACAAATGGTACTTCGCATTAATCTTTTGGAAAGAAGGAAAAATAAATTAATCTTAAAGGATATTTCGGGAGGCCACCGCAAAAAACCAAGCCTATAAGAGAACCACATGAAACATTTTTTAATATTACTATGAACAATAGTCAATTCAAAGCCGCACTGCTGCCTCAGCTCAGCGGGTTCAAATTGCATTTTTTTTACCTTAAAAATCGGCTTTTTTAATATAACTCAAAAACTATTAATTTTAGAAAAACAGGTATATAATTAAAATTGGTGGATTAATAAAACTTGGTCAGGTTTTTTTTTTATAAATTTTTTTGGAGCCCGTTTAGTTTTTGAGATAATAACGATTTACCTTAAAAATATTAATGCAAATATCTTAAAAACTAAAAAAATTACGAACAAATGTAAAAAACAAAAAATATGCATTTTAGTAAGTTCTATAAAAAAGGTTAAATACATATTTTTAATAAAATAGGTATTTAATTGATAAAAGCAAAAAAGTGATTTTAGGCCTTAAATATTTCATATAAAAAATTTTTTCTGGTACAAAATAAGTATACCAGCACCAATCCATTTAAAATTTATTTAAAATGTTCTGTTCATTAAATGAGACAAACTAATACACATGTGCCCCGGGCAATGGGTGATAACCTGGTAGCACTAATATTTTATATAATTTTTTTGGTTCAATAATTGTACCCATTCCGATCTACTTAAAACTTATAACTTAAATATCACTAAAATTTTCTCAAGATCATTCTTAACGAGTAACTGTTTTTATAAATTAATAATATTATTATTTAAATCGATAAAAAAATATTTAAACGGTAGCTATACACATAGAAGCATAGAAGATGAGAAATGTTAAGTCCTGCCACGTATATAACACCCAGATAGAGGAGGCATTTATAACTATTTTTTTTTAAATTAAATAATATTTAAATTTTATTTTAGTTAAAGTTTTAAGTAAATGGGTACGGGTACAGTTCTTGGACCAAAAAAAAAATTAAATAAAATATCCGTGCCACTAGGTTATCCTCCATTGCCTTGAGGCCCATGTGTATTAGTTTGTTTTATACAATAAATAGAACATTTTTAATTAATTTTTAAGTTAACTATTGCTCATAGTAATATAAAAAAAATGTTTCACGCGGTTCTCTTATGGGCTTGTTTTTTTGCGGTGGCCTCCCTGACGTGAACGACAGGTTTTGTAAAGCTTGTAAATGGACAATAGGGTGGAGTAAAAAATAAAAAATGTCGATTTCGGGAACGGCAATGGTGCAGAAATTTGTGTTGCTATCTGTAAAAAGAAAAAAAAACACCCCTTGAGGTGCTCCCTCTCCAAAAAAGAATGTACATTTTTTATTATGGCAGGGTTCTGATCAACTTTTTTTGTAACATTAAAAAGGCATGTTTTAAATGTCTTTACTTTTTTTTATTTAGCGTGAAAGATATTAAACATTTTGTGTATACAAATATATTTTTTTTATTTCCTGGTAAAAGAATATGCATTGGGGCACTTCGAAACACAATACTAGAGCGATGAAACTTAAAACATGTCTGTCTTACGTTACAAGGAACTTGATTATAACTTTGCCATAACAACAAAATAATACAAAAAAATTGGGGTGGGGGCACCTCATGGGGTGGTTAGTTGTGGTTAGTTTTTTCACAGATCGTTTTATTATCACGCACCACAACGTTCCGCAACCCTGCCCTTTCCAAAATATTTATTTTTCTCTTCAACCTAATGGACAAGGGAACGAAGATTTTTTGTAAGCGTAAGGTCATTAAAAAGACAAGCTGTTTTTTTTTAAATGGAAATAATAATGCTAAGAGTGGCTGGTGATACCATTTAAGAGTGGCTGGTGATACCATTTTTTAACATAGAAGCAGTATTTCAAGCAGGCTCTTATTTGGTATAGATACATATACAAAGTATACTTATAGAAAGAAAAGAAATATTTACTGGTTTAAAAGGGAAATTCAAACTTTTGCGAAGCTAAAGTGGCAAAATAATGTATTTTTGCAAGTTAAGGTCACTTAAAAATACCACTCACAAGTATTAAAAAAAAAAAACTTTTTTCCCAAAATACTTGGCCCTTATAAGTTAAACTTATTTTTTTGCATTAAATAAATTAAACGTGCATAAAATATACGTTGAAAAAAAAAAAAAATAAGTAATGAGGCTTTCCCTATACGAAATAAAAACAAATAATATCACAACTTTCTTTTCCAAGAGATCTTTAAAAATACTTAAGCTTTTACCAAATCCCAATTTATTTGCCATAGTAGAGTCTTTGGACTTTCCTTACCCAGAAATTATTTTCTAAATAATAAAGAAATCCTTAAAATTGTTTTAGTCTAGGCTGTATTTTTTTTCCCAAAAAATGATGTTGTACTTAATAATAATAAAATTATAGTTTTAACTGTGTGTATTTTAAAGTATAATACAGTTTACAGTGGTTATTTATTAATATTGTTTAATAATTTATCCTCGCTTTTGTTATGTTTTAGGGATTGTCCATTAATCACGTGAAGGTCTAAAGGGAAGGAAAGGGGTTCGAAAAAATCACAAAATATCACAAGGGGCAAAGAAAATTCTAGTGAGATATCGTGTGTATTTATTTTTTTTGTTAAAAAAAACAAAAAAGTCAGAAACAACCTGCAACCCTTAATGTGTTCTGGCGATTTTTATCACGTTCTGAAAATTTTAAGATACTTTGGTCATAACTGTATTTTCACTGATATTAACTAAGATTTTATATTTACTTGGTCAATATCAAGAAAGCGTTTACTTATAAAAAACCCAATTTAAACCCCCATGCTCTTGTTTTAGCAAATTTTATTATTTGATTTAAAATTTTGGCTTTTTCTTGTTATAAAAAAAAATCTAATTTTTTAAAGGACTCGTCCTGTCTACAAAGAGAATAGGCTCAAAAATTTATCTTTTCCTTTCCGAACCGAAAATAAAACGGGGTGTTTCTTTTTTCAAATTTCTTGCGTTTTAATTAGAACCAAGGATTAGTTGTTACTTTATCGCAAAATTTAATTTAAAATTGAAAATAATGGCAGGGAACGAATTTAAATTATAGAAGGTTTAGGGCTTCAATTTGGCATTAATAAAAAAGGGGTTGGGCTAAAGCTGAAAAAAGTTTTTAAACAATATGAAATTAAGACATAAAATTATTATTTCTGTTTCTGTAAAAGTGTTAGTTAACATGGTTACATGTATTGTTTAAGAAAGAAATAATTTGAAATATCGATTTTTGACAAATAATAAATTATTTTTTAAAGTGAATCAGGTCTTTGATAAACGCATCGTATAAGAAAATTAAAACAATTTTTTCTTAAGAATTTTTTCCGTCGTTGAGATTGTATTGCATTTGTTGTTTTATCGACTCGCTGGTTAGTCCTTAGAGGTCCTTTTAGTTCAGCAGTGTTAATCGAATTTGCGTATGCACAAAATCTAAACCCTAGAAACGAAATAAAGTGGTCTCAAGAAGATAATATACCCAAAGATCTTTTATTACATATATCTGCAATAATAATATGGAACATATTGGGCAACCAAATTAACTTAAAGAAAACACGAATTTTTAAAAATGTATTAACTAAAGCAGAAAATTTTTGCCTTAAGGCCATAATAATTCTTAGTAAACCTCAACGGCAAAACAGAACTAACCGTTTTACTAACTAAATTTTTGAAGGAAATCAAGAGTCTTTTTATTTTATTATGTAAGTATTGTTGTTTATTTCATAAAACTTTATTGTCGTACTATATAAAAGTTTACCTACAAATTTGAAACCTTTTTGTTGTTGCCCTGTTATTAAATTTAAATGTGAACTATCAAACCTATGACCGCAACATTTTATTAAATGTTACTTTAAGCATCTACAAAACTTATTTTTTACTTTATTTTTAATAATAATTTTACCGCAGTAATTGTTTTTTAGCCTGCCAATATAAATTTTAGGCACAGAGTATTCCTATGTTGAATTAAAACACAACGTTCTATTAAAAATGTGTATCTTTTATCTTCATCTAAAATGATTGATTTGAAATTTGTTTTTTATCTTTTATGAAAACTTGTGTTGACTTTCCAAAGAAAGGAGGGGACCGTCTAAAGTTCGCTGAATAGTTATATATATACAGATGCCTCAAAAAATGAAAATGGTAGTGGAGCTGGAGTGTATATCACAAAACTTAATATCGAACTTAAATTTAAAAAAAACAAAAACCCTAAGCATTTTCCCCTGTGAAGCCATAGCAATTTGCGAAGCTCTTAAATTTATAGTCGACTCTAGTTATCACCACTTTGTTATACTGCCCGGCTCTATGTCCCCCGCTTAAAGCCTTGCAGAACAATAAATCCTGGAATTATAAAGACAATCCAAAAATTATGGGAAATAAGAAAATTGCTGCGTCGAATAACATTGCGTAGAAAACAAGTCTTTTTTTTATGGGTCAAAGCACATACAGGACTAAGGTATAATGAACCCGTAGACTTAATAGCAAAGGATAGCATTACTAATGGTACAGCAGCTAATTACGCACTCAGCTTAAATGACGGATATAATAATGCAAAAAAAATATTGCCAATAAATGGAACATAAGATGGAAGGAATATAGCAAAAATAAACCCACAAGATATACTCAATTTTTAAATGAAATTCCACATAAATACTGGCATAAAAACCTAAATGTCCCTAGAAAATACATAACAACAATTATACGCATGAAACTGGGACATGCTGGTTTTTTCCCGCTCATCTGTATAAAATCAAAATATTACCTTTAGATCAATGTGAAACTTGTAATGTTAGGTGTGATCTAGGTCATATATTCTTTTTTTTTGGAAAAAAAACATAGCCGAGACCAACAAGCTATTTAGTATTTTAACCAAAGAGTGTAAAGCTGTTTTTTTTTTTAAATTCTTAATCTTTTAGCCCTAGAGAGTACAAAAGGAAATAATGCATTGATTTCTTTTTTTTAAAAGAATAAACTTAAAACTCTAAATTACTTTTATGTTGAATTCATGCTTTTTAATAGTAGGCAGTAGGATAATCTTATCCATTTTTTATCCTTATGTTTTTTTCCTTTTTTTAATGGTCTTCTTTGTGTGTTTAAAACAAAAAAACGCCCTGATCGACCCCAGTGGCGTGAAGTGTGTGTCCCCTTTCTTTTTTGTGATAGTTTTTGCTTGTATTTACCCTTTATTATTATTAGTAAAAATAAATAATTAGACAAATAAAATACAAAACTCCTTTTTTTTAATAACACTTTGTGACTGGCTGAATGGCTGATCCCCCCTATTGCCATTAAATTTAATATAAAAAAAAAGGGTTTTGCAAAAGAGCTACATTAAAAAATCTTAATTTTAGCAGCAAAGTCCAATTGTTAAAACCTAAAAAATTCATTTGATGTAACTATGTAAAAAAATTTAACTTTTTTTACACGTGTGATTTCCCCAAAAATATATTTTTTTTTAATCAATAATCAATAAAGGTGAAACAGAACGGGTTTTGGAAAAAAAACTT